>JABLUY010000194.1:0-73211 GCA_013306675.1 Thraustochytrium sp. TN22 | reverse complement strand
AGTCCGAGATCGCGAGGCTCGCTGCTCGCATCCGCAAGGTGATCGAATGAGCAAGTGTATACTGTAGAAAAAAACATGACACTGTCGTAGTTGGTGGGCGTGAGAAGCAATGGCCGCGCAGGCGTTTTTGATCGCGCGATGCGTCATGCGAAGACGAGACGGCCACTGTTGGGTGAGTCGGTGCCAGAATGCGCTTCGCGACACCTGAGTTGCCTATTGGCCTGTCCGCAGACTTGAAGGCGAGCCTGATGTCAACCGGTGAGTTGCGCTGGCCGCACCGCAATGTATTCTTACAAAGAGATCCTTACAAAAAGAATCACAAAGGAGGAGTTTTGGATTAAAATGCCCGGTGACAAAGGCAGCCGTAAGAGAGGCTATGAGCCTCCGTGACGTCTGGCTGTTCCATGCCCAAGGCGTGGACGCAGGCGTCGGCGGCCTGCCGTAGGTAAAGTGCACCAAGTCCAAGTCGAGGAGCATGGATGCGACCTTGGGAGCTGCGAGGTCCTTGAAGAGCTAGAGCGCTTCCTCGCAGCGGTGCTCGCTCTTTGGCGTGCAAGAGGGCGATGCTGTTGAGCGTAATGGCGCCGGGAGCACGTTTCCGAAGCGCCAGCGCGCAGAAGTTGACGGCGCAGGTGGGAGGTAACGACGACGAACTGCGGTCAGAGCTCGGAGGCACCGGGAGCCCCGTCCTTGCAACGCAGGGCCCGGTCGTTGTTGCGCAGGGCCCGGTCGTAGCGGTCCTGCATAGGCGACGGCGGTCATGTACCTACAGCTGCCGGATACGCCCTTGTGCTCGCCGGGGGACCCGCAGAAGCAGCCGAGCGCCGAGGGAGCCGAAGTGCTGCCGAGCTTGTTGGCGATCAAGCGTAGGTCCTTGGCGCTCGTCTCTGCGCATACGCTGCGCATACGCTGCGCTGCGCTAGCGCCTTGCGCACGCTTGAGAGCAAAGTAACAGGGACGAGATGTGATTGGTCCGTTCGGTCTGCGTCCGTGTCACTTGGCAACTTGGCAACTTGGCCTGGCCGCTTGCCAAGAGTCACGGAGAAGGTGGTGCAAGTGCAACCAGTTGCGCTTCAACGAAGTTCCCGAGATCTGTCGCGCGCGCTCGGTCGCTCAGCAGCGACGGCGGACGGGCGGGCGGGCGGGCGGGCGGGCGGGCGGCGGCGGCAGCGGCGGTGACAGCAGCCACTGGCAGTGCGCGGCGAGGTTCAGGCTCGACCTTGCGAGCGCGGGGAAGCGGGGGCCGACGTCACCGGGTGCTCCGATCACAACATGATGGCGCCACGCCGTGCCGAGGCCGGCGTTGAGGTGTTCCGGGGCGCGGCGCCCGACGACCAGGTCCCTGGCATGCACGACCGCATGCACGTGCCGAGCGCGATCCGTAGCTCTTCGTATCGAGACTTTGACTATGTGGATGAGGTGGACGGGTCGGCGGAGCGCGTGATCGAGCTGCTCGACGCGGGCGCCAAGAAGCTCCGGTACGTCGGCGTGCTGGTCACGGCGCCTACCACTTTTCTTGCTTCCCATTGCTAACACTCCTCCATGTCCAGACTCGCGCGGCAGTCGCTCGGTACAAGCGGGGTCGAGGCGCTCGTTGAGGCACTGCAAAAGAACACGACGCTGGAGGAGCTCGAGTAGGTTGTGGTCGTACGCACGGGTCTAGCTCAAGCTGCTCAAGCGAGAACTAGAGCGCCTCGGATCTTGTCGTCGCCAGCTGACGCCTCTTCGTTTTTCGTTCTCGTGGCGCGCCCAGCTTGGAGCAGAACGCGATCGGGTCGGCGGGGGCAGACGCCATGGCGCGGGTCATCGAGGTGAACACCACGCTCAAGAAGCTGAGGTACGTTGGCCGCGGTCCCTCCACGAGAGCGCGAGTGAGCATGATTCTAACGTGACCACCAAGAGCAGCCTGGTGAGCAACTCCATCGACAACGTGGACCGTCTGGCACGCGCTCTGGCGGGCAACCAGACGCTCAAAGAACTGGCGTGCGTTTTGCGTGGACTCTTGCATGGGTTGAGCTTGACGTTGTTGACCGATCGACTGACTGCCTGGCTTCTTCCAGGCTTCGCCTGAACTCGATCGGCGACACGGGCGCTCAAGCGCTGGCCGACGCGCTCACCAAGAACCAGACGCTGATCATGCTCGAGTAGGTTTTGGGGTTTGCCTTGCCGTCTGTCTTTGCAGGTCTCTGACGTAGGCACGTTCTCACTCGTCTCTCTCTCTCTCTCTCTCTCTCTTCCTTTACTCAGCATCGTGCGCAACTCCATCACGGACAAGGGCGCAGCGCTGCTGGCACGAGCATTGGAGCGCAACACCAAGCTGCACTCTCTGTAGTACGTGCGCCATGAAGAGCGCGATGAGGGGCGGAGCTGACGCGACCGCAGTATCTACGCCAACGGCCTCGGGACGCCGAGCGCCAAGGCCTTTGCCCGCATGCTGGAGGTGAACAAGACGCTCTTCCGGCTCGAGTAGGTTTTTTTGTTGTTTTTTCGCGGTTGGCTCCAGAACTGACCGAAACGATGGCTTTGTCGCGTTGTACAGCCTCTCGACCAACAGAATTGACGACGAGGGCGCCCTGGCCCTGGCGCGCGTGGTGAAGACCAACACAACGCTGGGCGGCCTTGAGTACGTTCTGCCGAGGTGTGCGTGCGCGGGACGCTGCAGCCGACTGACGCGCAGCAAATGTCCAGCCTCTCCTTCAACTTGCTCACGATGCGCGGAGCCCAGGCGCTCACGGAGGCGCTGCAGCACAACCTCACGCTGCAGACGGTCTCGTAGGTTGACTCGTTACAGGGCATGTGTGTCCACAGCACGCTAACGCCGCTTGTCGCGCGTGGCGCAGCATCCTGGGCAACAACGATGTCGACGCGGACGAGAAGACGGCCATGGCTCGCGAGCTGTCGTTGACGCGCCGGATTGAGCTGCACGACGAGCGCGTGGGCTTCGTGGCGCGGGAGGTGCAGCGTCTGCGGGAGATTGTGCGCGTGTGGTCTCACTATGGGCTGCCGCTGCAGGACCCGGGCGAGGAGATGTGGCAGCTGACGGTGTCGGGCCCGGAGACCGAGGACGCGGCGCCGGGCGCGCCACTGGACAAGAGCCGCATGCTGGCGGTCCGGGAGCGGCGGTTGGCGACGCTCCGCGCCCGTGTGCGCTACTTTTACGCGAGCATCCCCCTGCTCGAGCCGCTCCTGCGAGATTACCTGCGGGGAGGTGTGTAAGTTTGCATTTACTTTGGTGTTGTCTCTTCAACGCCGCTGCTCGAGCCGCTCCTACAGGCGAATTCAAAGACTGGATCGGGTGAATTTTATAAAAATCGTTCTTCGTTCTTGCAGCGAGTGCTGAAGCAAATTAGAGCGGCGACTTCTTGGCGATGCCGAGGCGGCCGGCGTAGTCGATCATGACGTCCTCGGCGCCGCCGGGAATGGCGAGCGAGAGCACGTCACGGTAGAGGCTCTCGACGCGGCCGTGCTGGCCGCCACGCACGTAGCTGTTGCCACCATGCAGCATGGCGGCCTGGGCGGCGCAGTGGGCGTAGGTCTTGGTGGCCTGAACCTTGACCATGGCGGCGTCGGGGCTGATGGTGAGCAGGCTCTGGAACCAGTCCTCGCCGCGGCGCTCCTGCGCGACGATGCGAAAGGCGACAGACTCGATGTAGGCGTGGGTGGCCTCGACCTGGCGCGCCATCTCGGCGAGCTTGTGGCGCACGACGGCGTTCTCGATGAGGGGCTTGCCAAAGGCCTGGCGGCGGCGCGTCCACTCGATGGACATGCGCAGGCACTCGCGCGCGAAGCGGTTGGCCTGAATGGCGATGCCGAGGCGCTCCGTGGCGAAGTTGCGGATGAGCGCCGTCACGTCGGCGATGTAGTTGCTCGTGGGCACGCGCACGTCGTCGAACTCGACATAGGCCGTGCCGGAGCCCTTGACGCCCATGCAGTCCATGGGCCGCACCGAGACGCCCGGGCGGTCCTTCTCAACCAGGATGAGGCTGATGCCGAACATGCCGGAGCCCTCGCCGCCGGTGCGCGCCGCCACCGTGAAGTAGTCCGCGAACAAGCCGCCGGTGATCCACTTCTTGAGCCCGTTGATGACGTAGACGTCGCCCTCCTCGATGGCCGTGGTGGCCAGGTTGGCCACGTCCGACCCGGCGTTGGCCTCCGAGACGGCCAGCGCCGCGTGCTTCTCGCCGTCCAGGACCGGCTTGACCACGCGCTGCTTGATCTCGTCCGAGGCGTAGTGCACCAGCGGCGGCAGCCCGATGCCGGCGGCGCCCACCAGGCCCCAGACCACGCCGCCGCTCGCGCACCGGCACAGCTCGTCCATGGCGATGATGAGCATCAGCCCGTCCATGCCCTCGGGCCGCGGCTTGCTCGTGCAGTCCTCGGGCCACCCCAGAATCACCGGCAGCAGGCCCACCTCGGCCGCCTTCTTGTACGCCTCGCGCGGGATGCCCGAGGCCTCCCACTCCTCCACGTTCGGGATCACCTCCTCGTCCACGAACTTGCGCATCTTCGCGCGGAACGCCACATGGTTGTCCGTGTACAGCGCGCTCTCGTTCTTCGAGTTGTACCAGGCCGGCTCCGCGTACGGCGTCGAGCTCCCGAACTGCGTGCCCTCTTCCGTCTCCATGCTGCCCGTCGCTTCGCTTCGCTCTGCGCTCCCGGCTCGGCGCGGCTCGATCGACCACCTGCTGCTCTGCTCTGCTCTGCCCTGCTCGCCGCCTGCTGCTCTGCTCTGCGCCGCGCCGCGCCGCGCCGCGCTGCCTGCGCCGCTGCCGCTGCCTCGCGCCCTGGGCCCGCTCCGCTTCGTTCTGGCTTTGCCGCCGCCGCCGCCTCGGGTCCGGCTCCTCGCCCTCGTCCTCGTCCTTGCCGTGGGACTGGTCCTCGTCGTGGGTCTCCTCCAGCTTAGGGCTCACTGCTGGTCGAGCAGCAAGGCAAGTCGCCCAAGTCGTGCTTCAAGTTGGCCGCCCTGCCAGTGCTTCCCGGGCCAAGTCGTCGCTGCGCTCGCGATCGTCGTCGCCTTCGCGCCGGGCTCTTCCGTCCTTGCCAGACCTCGCTTTGCTGGGGCTTGCGAGAGTTTGCGAGGGTGGCAGTGAAGTACATGTATGCTTGCGCACTGCATCGACATCTCGGATCTCACTGGGCCGTAACGTTTCAGGCCTCTAGGCCTAGCCTAGCCCAACGAGAGGGAAAGAGCTGATGATCAGAGAGAGGAGAGAGGGACCGAGGCGCTGCAGCGGCTGCAGGCAGGCTGGCTGTCCACGGACTCTCTGGATCTTGTTCTCTCAGCTGATCAGCAACACCGCCATCTCTGTCGTCACTGAAGCGGCACGTGTTCGCAGCAGTCGCAGCTCGCTTGCGCGCTGCCTGCGGCGGCCAGCAGCAGCAGCTGCCAGCAGCAGCCAGCAGCAGCTGCAGCTGCTCCACTACCGCCAACAACAACAACGACAAGGACAGCAGCAGCAGCAGCAGCAGCAGCAGCAAACACGAACACAACGAGCTTGCGCCCTGGCACTCGCGCGCGCGCTCACGCTTGCGCGCAGTTGGGGCGCGGCAGGGCGCGGCGGGGCGCGGCAGGGCGCGGCAGGGCGTGGGAGGGCGCGGGAGGGCGCGACAGGCCGAGGCGCAGCGGCACCCCAGCCGAGATGGCGTTGACCTTCGTCGTGGTGGGGCAAAAGGAGCTGGTGTACGAGTGCCGGCTGGCGGGCGCGGCGCAGCAGGAGCAGGCACACGTGCACCAGTTCGTGCTGCACTCAGCGTTGGACATGGTGGAGGAGCGCATGTGGCAGACGAGCAACATGTATCTTCGTGTGGTGGACGAGTTCAACGAGCTGCAAGTGCACGCGTGGGTGGCGGCGAATGGGGCCAAGCTGCTGCTCCTGCACCAGACCACGGACGACAGCACGCGCCGCAGCCGTATAGAGGAGCACGTGCGAAGCTTCTTTGAGGAGGTGAACGACCTCTACACCAAGGTGGTCTTGAACCCGTTTTATGCGCTGGACCAACCCATTGAATCCAAGACGTTCGATCAGCGTGTTCGCGCTGCAGCCGGGCGCTGGAACTTGTGACTCGCGCGATGTTCGCTCCATCCACACTCGTTCGTCTTTGCTTCTTTTCGAAATGCGCGTGACCTCGACTGCCGGCTATTGGATGGCCAGACCAAGCGAGGAGAAACGTATGGAACAAGCCAAAGCATGTGTTGGACGTTCGTCTTGAGCTCGAACCCGCTCGTGGCAGTGCCTGGGGTGGACACGTTTGCTTGAGCTCGCACATGCTCATGGTCCTGGTGCCCGCCCTGGAGAGTCAGGCAAATAAGAACCAAAAAGAGATTTCTCCTCTTCAACTTGAGCATAGCTCACGCACGCTCATGGTGATACCTTGATTTCTCCTCTTCAACTTGGGCATGGCTCACTCACGCTCATGGTGTGATACCTTGGACGGCCGTGAATGTGAGTCCCAACTTGTCGTTATCCCTATTCGCATTGGTCAGGGGCCGGGCGTCTTCTTAAGCTCGCTCATGTTGGTGCCCTGGACGGCCTGGCCAAAGAACTTGACCGAGGACAGCGCGGCGACGTCGCCGCCTGAGCTACTCTCCACAAAAAGCGTGATGCTGTCGATCTTGTTGAACTTGACGATGCGCAGCGGGATGAGCTTGCCCTCGACGAGGTCGTCGTCCTCCAGGTCCATCTCAAAGGCCGCGGGAATGCTCTCGACGTCCTCGAAGCCGACGCTGACCAGGTTCGTGAAGAGCTTGATAGACTCTGGCTTCATCTCGTCGTGCGGGGCGACAATGTTAAAGGACGTGAGCTTGAGCTTCTCCGTGAAGGCAAAGTGCACAATCAGCTGGTCGTCCGCGTCGCTGCGCAGCTGGAGCCGCTCGTCCGAGTTGTACAGGTTGTCGATCGGGTACTTGGAGTCCACGTTGAGCGCGTACGAGCCGGCCTTGCTCACGTAGCTCGTCAGGTCCACCTGCCCGGTCGCCATGGTGCTCGCGCGCGCTGCGTGCCTCGACGCGGCAGCCGTCTCGCTGCGCGGCCGCGCGCCCCGTCCGCCGCGCCCCGCGCCCCCCCCCTCGCTGCGCCGCTCGCGCCGCGCTGCGCCGCGCTGCCGGGCGAACCTTCGTGCCCGACGCCGAGTACCGGTTTTGCGCGCCTCGGTCGCGACATGACATGACAGCCTGCGCTTGCGGCGCCGCCGCCAGACCTCGTCCTGGCCCCGCGCAGGCGAGGCGACGCGCGGCGGCGGCGGCGGCGGCGGCGGCGGTGGGCGCGGCGGCCGCGCGACGCTCGCCCGCGTGGGCCTGCCTGCAGACATGGTACGTTCCCTTGCGACTCGCGGCGGCGGCGGCGGTGGTCTCGACGTCGTTGTCCCGCCGCCTGCGCTCTTGGTCAGGCTGCTCACGCTCGTCTTGCACGCCGCTGCGCACAGGTGGACTACCGCGGCCAAGTGCTCAATGAGAACGTGTACATGGCGGTCTTTGCGGTGATCGGAGTACGTTGCGCTCGCGCAAGGTGAAAGAGACCGGCCCAACTCACGCGCGCACGGGACACGACGACCTGACGAAGCTCGGCAGCTTCGCGGCAGGCTACATGGCCCAGGACTTCGATGTGACCTTTTATGGCTGGCTGCTGAGTGTTGCAGTTGCTAGCGCTGCCTGCATTCCGGACTGGTCTGTGTACAACAAGAATCCGCTCGCGTGGACCGGCAAGCCGTCGGTGGCCACCACCACCTTTGCCGACCGCGCTGACCCGGTCGAGCCGGAGGACAGCGAGAGGGAACATACGCTAGCGCGCGCGCGCCTGGCAGCTCAGCGAAGGGCTAAGAAATAAAATTTCCGTAACAAGCACATTGTTCTCAAGAGACCTACCCACCTCGGGCTGTCGCGTCACATCACGCCATGGCTTTTGTTTGTTTCTTGGGAGTCGTCAGAGTCATGCAAGATGGTAGCAGAGGGTGCCAGCATTGGCGCGGAGGCTGCCAGCATTGTCGCAGAGGGTGCCAGCATTGGCGCGGAGGGTGTCAGAATTGGAGCCGTCGGCTTGGGGGCGTCTTTCCCATTCATTTCAACATCGTCATCCTCATCGTCCTCAGCTTCGTCCTCCTCATCGTCGTCGTTGTCAGGTGCCAGCATTGGCGTGGTCAGCTTGGGCATCCTCGCCATCCCTTTCAACATCGTCGTCGTAGCCCGCAGTGGCCGTACACAGCGTAGGGAGCGCCGTGAGCCATCCTACGCATCATCATCGTGCGCGTCATCATGGTCAGAGTCATGCAAGATGGTAGCGGAGGGTGCCAGCATTGGCGCCATCGGCTCCATCCATTTCAGCATCGTCGTCCTCGTCGTCCTCGGCCTCGTCGTCGTCATCCATCTCTGAACCGTCGTAGCCGTAGGGGCCGTACATGTCGTAGGGAGTGCCGTAGCCATACCCATCATCGTACATGCCAGAGTGCACGTCATCATCGTCGTCGTCGTCATCACTCTGACCACGACGGACACTGTAGTGCGGCATGCGGGGCAGCACACGCATGCCGGCGTACGTCTCGTGGCGCATTTCCTCCTTGGCCCACTCGCGGCGCGTCGGGTTGGAGTTCCACGGCATGGACTCGTCCAGAACCTGGGTGTGCAGCTCGTCGAGCTCGGGCACTCCGAAATGGCGGTTCTTCTCGGTGTCGGCGCCGTTGTACGAGCCGCACTCGTCCTCCATCATGGCGTCGAGGCGGTCGCCCTGCAGCGTGTAGCCGCCCGAGTCGAAGGAGTCGACGCCGGGCGGCGGCTGAAAGACCAAGTGCGCAGTGACGAGGCTGCGCGCCGCGCGCCGCAGCGAGGTCACTGCCTGCTCGTTGCGCCCGTTGCCGTCCTCCCTGTAGAGGTCCACCATGTGCAGCCGGTCCACGACCACGGGGAGGTTCATGAGCTCCTTGAAGGGAATGCCCGTCACGTCGATCGCGCGCAGCGCGCGCAAGGCGTAGAGCACCGAGAGCTGAGTCACCAAAGGGCAATGCGCGAGCGAGAGCTCGCGAAGCGAGGAGCAGCCGCGGAGGTCTGCCACCTCTGTGAGCGCGTGACAGGCAGTCAGGTTGAGCTGCTCCAGAGCGTGCAGGTACATGAGGCCGGCCAGCGTGACAAGTTGCCGGCAGTAGTCGGCGCGCAGCACGCGCAGCGTGGGCCACACGGCCGGCGCATCGGCGACCCAGTTGAAGCCGCGAATGCCCGTCTCGGACAGGTCCAGGTATGTGAGGCGCTCGCAGCGCTGGAGCTCTTTGAAATGCCGCAGCCGCACGCACCGGGACAGCGTCAGCGTGCGCACCTTTTGCAGCCAGCAAGGTGCAGGCCCAATCTCCTCGAGACTCGCGTGGTTGCACAAGGCGACGGCCTGCACGCCGGCCTTGATCGGCTTCAGCACGCTCGTCGACGATGCGCTGCCCAGCGAGCAATCCAGGACCAAAGTGCGAAGCGCCTCGCTAGGGACGTGCTCCAGGTCAACCCTGTAGCAGCCGCGCAGCTCCAGGAGCTCCAGCTGCGGCGCTCCGTGGCGAAAGTCGCCCGCGGCGAAACTTACGTCGCGCACCGCGAAGAGCCGCACCTTGCGGATCCCTGCCGGGAACTCGAGCCTTGGGTAGACCATCTGGTCCACAGTCACCGAGGTGAGCGTGGCGGGGAGCTTTACCGTGTTGATCACTTGGACGTCCAGCATGTGGAGTTGCAGCTCGCACAGCCGCGGCGGCAGCTGGAGTTGTGTGCGCCCTTGTTTGGCATTGGCGAGCAGCTCCAGCTTGCGCACCTCCGTCAAGCCGCCCAGCAGCACACCACACGGGGTGGGCTCATTGCACCCACTGCACACGTCCAGGGTCAGCTCGCGCGCCCCGGGAAAGCTATTCAACGGGGGAAAGTCAGTGTCGAACGGCATGTTGATGCCCAGCTCCACGATGCGAAGTCTCGGGAAGCTCAACGTCTTGAGATTGAAAAAGCGCACCGTGACGCCCTCGAGCTGCAAGACCTCAAGCGCCGGCGCCGCTGCGATGGCATGGAGGACCGAAATCCTGACGTCGATCGTCACGTCCGGGATGGACATGGAACGCACGACGAGCTCGCGCAGGTGATCCGCATCCCGAAGCAGCCGCTCCAATCCATCCAACGTCGGGTCCCTGTCGAACGGCACCGGCTCGATGGGATCGAGAAAGACCTTGCGCAGTTTGGGCAGGTCCGCCGCCGCCTGGAGGGCGCTCGGGAGGTTCATGGAAACACGCCGCAAGACGAGCTCCTCCAGGTTTTCAAGCTTGCGCAACCATGCCATGTCTAGAGGCAGAATTTCACTTTCGCAGTCGCGAACGCAAAGCTTGCGCAAAGTCTGCGCGCAGCCGGAGAGCACTTCGGGCGAGAACTCGATCGACGGCAGCGCCACCAAGTTCACCTCCACCAGCGCCGGCGCCGCGTCCAGCAGGTGCACCAGGTCGCTCGATGCCTCGCGCAACGTCGCCTTGCGCAGCGAGGTCAGCTCTGCCAGGCTCGGCACGGCCACAGTGTCGAAGAAGACGCGCACCAGCTCGAGCGACTCCAGCTGCGTGCACTTTTCCAGGCCGTGCAGGTCCAGCGCCAACGCGTCCGCGCCGTACACGCGCAGCTCGCGAAGCGCCGGGAGCTCCTTGATCATCGCGCCCAGCGCACCTCGCCGCGTGTACTCGATCGCGACTCGCTCCAGGCCCGGCAGGCTGCGCAGGGACCCAACGGCGCTGCACCTGGCCAACCGCAGGTCCCGTATCTGCTTGCAGATGTTATCGCTCAGCCCGCTCGTCAGCTCGACGGTCTGGTCGCCCCACAGTCCGAAGCAGTCCACCGCGACGCTCTCCAGCGCGCCCAGACTGCCCTCTTCCATGGCGCTCTGCAGCGCGCCAAGGTCCGCTTCGGGCAGCTCCAGCCGCACGCTGCGCAGCTTCCACGCGCTTCGTGCCGGGAAGCGCCGCGCCAGCCAGTTCACCGTCACGGAGTCGCCCGTCTCCTTGGCCAGGTCAAGCATCCACCCGGCACACGCCCTTTGCGCCTCTTGGCATGTCGTCGCCAGCGCCGCCGCCTCGCGTCCCGAGAGGAAGGACGCCACGCCTCGGCCGGGGCCAGCTAGCACGAGGGCCAGGTCCATCGCGGCGCGCGCCTTGCCCTTGTTGGACCCCGCTCGCCGCTTCTCCGGGGGCTCCTTGGGCCCCGACTTTGACCCGGCCCCGACCTTGGGCCTTTGCTTGGACTCTGGCCCGCGCTTGCTTTGCTGCTTGGCCTTTGACCCGGCACTGGCGTGCCGCTTGGGCTCTGCACCAGCCCCGCCCTTGGCTTGTTGCTTGGGCGCTGACTTTGCGTCATCCTTGGTTTGCCGCTCCACCTGCGTGGGCAACTTGGGCTCGTGATCGAATTCGCCGGGCTCGCCCTTTTGGGCGTCAGGATACACGCCGGGGTGCGCAGCGGCCCACGCGGTGTACGCATCGGCCAGGGCGACGGCGTTCAGGAAGAGAGGGCTGTCGGGGGGGATGGTCGTGAACATGATGTTTAGCTTCTCACGCGGATCGAGCCCCAAGTCGAAGGACAGTACGGCTCCAGTAGGCATGGTGATCTCGCCAATCAAGTGGCCGCTCTTGCGCTGCTGCGAGACGCGCGCTTGCGCTTGCGCTTGCATCGCGGGCGTTTCACGATGCGATGGACAATGCTCCTGCTGCTGCTTGGGCGCTCGCCCGCACCGCGCCGCGCCGCGCCGCGCCGCTGCCGCTGCCGCTCGCGCCACACGCCCCTCCTTCTCTCCTCCCCCCCCCGCCGCGGCCGCCGCCCGCCGCGGACGAACGTGCGACCGACCGACCGACCGCCGACCGGGCGCGAGGTTTGAAGTTTGGCTCAACTTGCCCATGATCATGATGAAGCAAGTAGCGGGTCACGGGGCGTAACTTGGAGCCCAGAAAGAGCCAAGATACATGGTTGAACAAACACGAAAAGGCACGGTCTTCCTTAATTTTGTTTGCGACTCGATCAACCGCACTGAGCTTCGGCCGCATGAAGAGGTCTCTTCAGCCTGAGGCCTAGTCGCCTCGCCATCTTGGTCTTCTCTCGTCACGGCCCGGTGCCTCTCATAATAATCTCAGTGATCAAGACGCAGCGGCGCGGGCGCAGAGCATGAACCCCATGGCGTCAACGTCGACACGCTCGTCGAGGACGGGCTCGAGGACGGCGTGGCGCAACAGCCAGCGGCGGCGCTCGGACGGGAGGCCAAAGGTACTGGGCGACGTGGAGCGCCAGCGCCACCAGCGGCGCGTCCCAGTCTCGGACTTGTCGTCGGCGTAGGCAAAGGCGAGCCTGCTGTGAGGCCGCGCGAGCATAGCGGAGGTGGCCTCGAGCAGGAAGCGGCGCGCAGCGTGCGGCGTCCAGGCGGCCATGGGCTCGCGCACGTAAAAGAGCGTGGTGGCGTCAAGGTCCAGGCCAGCACGCACGAGGTCGTCGAGCCAGTGCTTGTTGTCGCAGATGGGCTTGCGCGTGGAGACCAGACAGTGGTGGCGCGCGCGCAGGCCGGCGGCCTTGAGCAGGCGCTTCTTGCTGCGGTGCACGGGCTTGAGATTGACCTCGAAGACGGTCTTGATGTGCTTGCCGAGGAAGGCCTCGTTGAGCGCCAGCGTCGACAGGCCGCCGCCGAGGATGACGACCTGCTCGATGGCGGGCTCGCCCAGCGCATCGTCGGCAAAGGCCAGCGCGCTCATCTCACGCTGCATGCGGCTGAGCGGCCGCGGATGCACGCGGTGGTCGACCCAGTACCGGCTGAGGAAGCGCGCGATGGGCAGCCAGAAGCGCAGCGGCAGCAGCGCGAGCCGCGAGGTGCCGGGCAGCGCCAAGTACATCTTGCGCCCTGGCTCGTCTTCGCGAAAGCCCAGCTCGTGGAAGAGCCACACGCAAAACGCCGTGCGGTACTCGGGCCACGTCAGCCATTTGAGCGAGCGGCGCGCGCGCCAGTACATGACCCACACCAGCGGCACGGTGATGAGCACCACGACCCAGGCCAGCAGCCAGAACCAGCCCAGCGACGCGCGCCCCCAGCGCCCATTGCCATCGTCGTCCTCGTCCTCCGTGTCCAGGTCCTCGTGCAGGTCCCCTTTGCGCTTGTGCTGCTGCTGCTTCAGCTGTTGCCGCTCCCTGCGTTTGCGTCGCGCTTCCTGGTCCAGACGCAGCTGCCGCTCGTGCCGGTGCTGCTGCTGCCGCTTCCGCAGCGCCGCCTCACTGTGCCGCGCGCCTCCTTGGTGGCGTCTCACCAGCACGCTATCGTTGTCGCCGCCGCGCTGGCCGTCGTGCCTCCGTTGGCCAGCCTCGCGGGCTTTCACGACGGGCGTGCTGCGTCCGCGCACCACCTGGCCTCGCCGCGTCGGCGCCCCTGCGCGCCGTCGCGCCGTCGCGCGCCCCATGCCCGCTCGCTCGCCCGCTCGCCCGCTCGCGCTCTTCGCCTTGGCTTGCGGTTCTGCTCGGCCATGCTCTGCTTTCGCAAGCGAGCGCGTGCAACGGGCTCGGAGAGCTGACCGTCTCTCGCACCAAGTCCAAGTCCCGGCTGGGAGCAGAGTCTGCCGAGACCCATTTTGCTGGCGGCTGACGCAACAACAACAGCACGAATCAGGGCCGTAACGGCTGACGTGTCATCGCTGGAAGAGCCATCAGTCGTTCTGGCTGCGACCTCAGGCCGGCAGCACTGCTTTTGTTCTTGCTTTTGCTCGCGGCTGACGCAACAAGAACAGCGCGAATCAGGGCCATAACGGCTGACATGTCATCACACTGTCTTCGCCCTCGTTCTGGCTGCGACCTGGCTGCACAGCTTTTGATCTTGACGCAACAACAACAGCGGTAACGGCATCCCAACAGAAGTTGCTGCCAGTGACGTGTAGGCACTCTTGGGCTCAGCTGAAAGCCATGGCCCATCACAGTCTTCGCCCTCGTTCTGGCTGCGTCCTGGCTTTTAAATTTGATTTTGCTCGCGGCTGACGATGTGTTTCTGAGGTGACATCAGGCCTCGGCTTGAATCGTGTCGGACGCGCAGCTCCAGTCCCAGTGCAGTTGCGCCGTGGCGACCATGGCGAGTGGCTGTCATTCGTTTGACAGTCGCTCAGTCAGGCCTCACTCACATCAGGCCAAGACGAGCGAGCGACGCTTGCCCTCCGAGTCGTCCATGTTCTCCAGATACACCAACAGCAACATCCGCCCTTGTGGCCCGGGCGTCCCAACATACGCCTTTTCATCCGGCCGGCCCTCACTCTTGCTTGCACTGCGTGTAGTTGTGCCTTGGCTCGCCGGCTTGCACTGCGTGTAAGTTAGTTGTGCCTTGTCTCGCCGGCTTGGCTCGCAACTCGCGAGATGAATGACAGCCCGCGTGGAAGCGTCTCGCGCTTGCTTGCCTGCTGCCCTGGTCGTCGTGGATCGCTCCCGGTCGTGGACCGCTCGCTGTGGACGTGCAGCGCCTCTCCAAGTTGGCCAAACGAGCACGGCCCGGCCAAGCGAGCACGGCTCGCACGGCTCGCGAGGGCCAACGTGGAAGCGCGCCTCCCGCCCTCCCTCTCTCCCCCTCTCGCCCGCCCGCGGCGCACGCTCCCTCGCACGGTTGAAGCTCGCGGCTCGGCTCGCGCGCGTGCGAGCAAGGCCCAAAGGTGCTCGGCGCGGCGCGGCGCGGCGAGGCGTGGCGTGGCGTGGCGAGGCGAGGCGTGGCGAGGCGAGGCGTGGCGCGGCGAGCAAGATGGCGGCGGAGCTCAAGACGCGCGGCAACGAGCTGTTCGCCGCGGGCAAGTTCGAGGAGGCGAGCGCGGCGTACGGGGAGGCGCTGGCCGCGGTGGAGGCGGAGGCCGCGGCGGCCGGCGCGGCGGAGGATGCGGCGGCGGAGCTGGCGGCGGTGCGCGTGGCGCTGCTGAGCAACCGCGCGGCGTGCGCGCTCAAGCAGGAGCGCTTCGCGGCGTGCGTGGAGGACTGCAGCGCGGCGCTGGAGGCGGAGCCGCGCAACGTCAAGGCGCTGTACCGGCGCGCGCAGGGCCATGTGGGCGTCAAGAAGCTGGAGGCGGCGGCGATGGACCTGCGGCGCCTGCTGGAGGTGGACCCGGGCAACAAGGCGGCACAGGGGCTCATGGTGAAGCTGCGCGCGCTGGCGCAGGAGCAGGGCTCCACGACGACGCAGGCGATGCAGGTGCTGGAAAAGGCGAGCGAAACCAAGGACGACGGCGAACGCACCGCGTCGCTGCGCAAGCTGCTCGGGTCGCTGCTGGACGACGAGCAGCTGGCGGCGTCCATGGCGCGGCGCGGCGCGTGCGAGCAGCTGTGGGCGCTGCGCGACAAGGACGCCACGGCGCTCAAGGTGCTGAGCAAGATGGCGGAGCTGGACAGCTGCTGGGAGGCGGCGCGCGCGGCCGTAGACGCGGGGGCGGCCGCGGACCTCGTGCGCTCGGCGGGCGCCGCGGACGCCGAGACTGCGGCCACGGCGGGCGCCGCGGCGTCCTGCCTCAACATGCTGTGGCGCTTCGCGCTGCGCGAGCGTGAGCGCGCGGCCGAGGCCGGGGGCGAGGCCGGGGCCAAGGCCTCCGACGTGCTGCCCCTCGTGGTGGACGGCCTGCGCTCGGAGGACGAGACGCTGCGGCGCGTGGCCGTGGAGGCCACGGTCCGCCTGTGCGCGGACGACCAGGCGCAGTCGGCCGCCTTCTTCGAGCACGGCGGTCTGGACGCGCTCATGTCCATGATCGAGCGCGACCACAACCGCGACGAGCCGCTGCAGCAGGTGAGCGTGGTGCTGGGCCAGGTGCTGCCGTCGCTCAAGGACGACAAGGCCATCAAGGCGCACGCCGTCGGCTTTTGCAAGCCGCTCCTGCTCTCGCACGACGTGCACGAGCAGATCCGGGGCGCCGCGGCGCTCGACGCCATTTACTACGCCAACAAGGAGCTCGGTCTGGCGCTCGTGCAGGAGGAGGCGCTGCTGCAGCCGCTCGCACACATCGCGCGCGCCGGCTCCTCGCGCGCGCAAGCGCTGGCCGCCGACGTCTTCTCGCACATGGCCAACTCGGAGGCGGGCCGCGGCCTGCTGGCCGGCGAGATCACCGACATCTTGAAGCTGCTCGCCACCGCCGAGACCGGCCCGGTGCGCTCCGCCGCGGCCGTCACGCTCACCAAGCTCAACGCCATTGACTTCAACGCCGAGTCCGAGGACGGCGTCTTTGTGCTCTCCTCCGTGGCGCGCCTGCTGCAGCCCAAGAGCTCCATCGAGGAGCAGGCCAAGGGCGTCGAGGCCGTGTCCTTTGTCATCAACGACTCCCAGGTCAAGATGCTGCTCTCGCGCGGCGACGGCCTCAAGGTCACCGAGCGTCTCATCGCGCTCGCCGACGAGGCGCCCAAGCAGAGCTTCGCCTATGGCCTCGCCTTCATCTTCGAGAACCTCACCATGTCCGAGGACGACAAGCGCCGCGAGAAGCTCCGCGAGATGGAGGTCACCGAGGAGCAGTGGGAGCAGTTCGAGAAGCTCACCAAGAGCCAGACGCGCAAGAGCTCGCAGCGCGATCCGGTCGAGCAGGTCAACTTCCGCATCGACGCCTTCGTCAAGCTCAACGGCATCTCCGCGCTCCGCTCCCTCGCGCTCAAGGGCTCCGGCTCTGACCGCGTCCTCGAGGCCGTCGCGCGAGCCCTCTGCAACGTCGCCTCGCTCCAGCAGGTGCGCAGCGCCATGATCACCCAGGGCGCCCTGCGCGCGCTCTTCAAGCTCACCGACTCCTCCGCCGACAAGACGCGCCGCTTCGCCGCCCACGCCCTCGGCAAGATCTTCGTCACCACCAACCCGCACATGCTCAAGGACGAGCAGCTCATGGACACCATCGGCCCGCTCGTGCGCCAGGTGCGGAACTCAGACTCCGACCTCGTCGTCTTTGAGTGCTGCATGGCCCTCACCAACATCGCCACCGTCAGCTGGGAAGCCAAGCAAAAGATGGCCAAGTCCAACGCCATCCAGGCCTTTGAGTACGCCCAGTACTCCGACAACCTCATGGTGCGCCGCGCCGCCACCGAGGCCCTTAACAACCTCATCCCGCTCGACGACGTCGTCGACTGGTTCAAGCGCAAGGAGAAGATGCGCCTCTGGCTCCTCTTTTGCCAGGCCTACGACGAGGACCCGCCCACCGCCTGCGCCGCCACCGGCGCCCTTGCCAACCTTTCGGTCGACGAGGACATCGCCAAGACGCTCGCTGACCAGGACGAGAGCGCCATGGAGAAGCTCGTCCAGCTGCTCGCCAGCGGCAACCTCGACATTATGCACCGCATCGCTGTCTGCCTCCTCAACCTCACCGAGACTTGGCCCGACGCCAAGGGCCCGCCGCTGATGCTCGACTCCAAGGCCGATCTTGCCTGCACGGCGCTCCTCAAGCTCGCACCCGACGCCCCGGCCGCCGGCCCGGCCAAGGAGCTTCTCCGCGTGCTTCTCGAGTACAAGCGTGACCACCCTGCCGGCGCTACGCCATCGCCAGCTTCTGCGGCGCCTCCGGCACCAAAGGAGGAGTAGGAAGGCAACGTGGAGTTGATGTGAGGGATTTAATACGAAACTGAAGACTCACTGAACCTGGAAAATGACACAAACACGCATGGAGAATGGATGACAACGTCTGAGACCATCCTCGACCGACGCGGCGGCCGCGGCGGCCGCGGCGGGCTTGACAACACGGGCTCGCTGCTTGCAAAAAGAAAAAAAGAAAGAAAGAAAACAATTGTCAACAGCCATGCCTGCACACGTATACTTATCAGCCGTTGACAATGGGGTGGGGTAGGGTGGGGGTGGGGGTGTGTGGTACACAAAGTGGTGGTCCTCGCGCTCCATCCACAGAGAAAAAGGAGGTGAGGCGGTGCTCACAGAAGAGATCAGAAAAGAACAAGGCGAGTTCTGTAAAGAACAAGGCGAGTCGCTCATCAGAGAAATGCGTCGGCCGCAAAAGGACACGTCTCTTGCCCGCCGCCGGTTCGTCCACGTGCAGAGCTTCTCTCCGCGCACACACGCACGCGCTCACGGCCTCTCCAAGGGCCGTAGGCTCGTCGCGTGAGCACGCACACGCGCAGAGGCGCTCTCGTCTCGCCTCTCGTCTCATCGCAACTCATCTCATTTCGTCCCTCCCTCTGTATGTATCTCTCTCCACCTCTCCTTTCCTCCCCAACGACAGATCCGTGCGCTCTTTACAGACGACCCTCACTTACACTCACTTCATCTCACACGCGCGCAACACGCGAGCGACCACGCACGCACGCTTCGTTCAACAACCCCCCGCCTGACTGACCTGGTGCATCACTAGGAGACCGGAGCAGAGCGTCTGCAAGCCGAAACGTTTAGGACGAGGTCAGCGTCTGCGCAACCCAATCCATGCCCTCGTTCAGGCCCTGGCCGGTCAGCGCACAGCAGCCCTCAATGTGCCAGGAGCGGCCCTTGATACTGTGTAGCTCGAGCGCCTCGGTGATCTCTGCCGCCGTCATGGAGTCCTTGACGTCCTGCTTGTTGGCCAGGACCAAAATGACGGCGCTCTGAAGGTCCTCGTGCTTCAACAAGAGCTGCAGCTCCTTCTTGACCACGCCGATGCGCTCGCGCTCCGTGCTGTCCACCACGAGCAGGACAGCTTGCGTGTTCATGAAGTACATCTCCCACGACTTGCGCAGCGACTCCTGGCCGCCCAGGTCCCAGCACTGAAAGCGCACCTTGCCCCGGCGCACCTCCTCCACATTGGACCCGATCGTCGGCTGCGTGCTCACCACCTGCCCCAGGTGTAGCTGGTACAGCGTCGTCGTCTTGCCCGCGTTGTTGAGCCCAACGATGATCACCTTCACCTCCTGCTCGCCCTGGAACAGGCTCTTCCACAGCGACCACACGTTGCCCATGCTGCCACGCACGTGCCCCAGCGCCGCCGCCCGTGCCGCCGCCGCGCCGCCGCCGCCGCCGCCGCCGCCGCCGCCGCTGCCGCCGCCGCTCGCGCGATCGGGCTCTGCCCGCCGCGGTGAGGTGGCACTTGCCTCTCGACAGCTCTCTAGCTACTAAGGTAGGCTACTAGCTTGGCCCAAAAAGTACTCCTCATCACTGTGGCCTTCTTGTGCAGTGTGTGCGCACGCACTGTTGCAGTGTCATCCGCTGTCATCACCCGTGCCCGGCCACCTTGCCATCACGCCCATGGCAGGGACCGTGGAGCCGGCGGCGGACACCGTCAAAGCGACGAATGATTAAAAATTGACTGGCGCGTCTCTGCCGTCAGAGCGCCAAGGCATCGCGTCTTCGGAGATGGTGTGAAGCAGTCCATCGTAGTACCACCCGTCCGCACCAGACTATGCGACCGCGGTCAGGCCGAGTGGTCCGATCGTACTGCTGTTCCCAGACAATCCGCTACGCGTTGTGGTGGACATGAAAGCAACTGGGACTCGGGCAGAGTGGCGGTGCTTCCGCTACTGCATGCGCTGAGCCTCGTCGAGCATCTGACGAGTAACGTGGCCAGCTCGAGGCCGCAGCAGATCGTGGATGCGCTCTGCTCACACCTGGCTACCGGCGGCTTCACACGCTGAGCGCGACCGTGTCCTTTCGCCCTGGCTTGGTGGCTCGGTTTCGGCCTGGCAGCGCCGATGCGACGGGAGAAGATGAGCCCATGCTGCGGCTGCGCGCGGCGCCTTTCCCGCACTTGGCGATTGCAGAGGCGGCGCGGCACTTCGCCGCGGCCGCGATCGTGGCGCTGCGCTTTTCTTTAGAGCTCGGTCACCGACGGCGGCGTCTCGCTGTCGCCCGCGAACACGTCGAGGGCGCAGCCCGCCGCGGAGCGAGATCTCGCTGAGCGAGCACGAGCGGAAACGACATCATGGCCAGGTCAGGGGCTTCGCCACCGACGTTCTCGGCCAGGGCCTGCTCGGCACGGTGCTCCAGGCAGCGGGTGAGCGTGGCAGCGAGCGCCGTAGCAGTCGCTCCGAAATGCGGGTCCGCCTCGGCGGCCTGGGGCTGGGCCTTGTACAGAGCGGCCCACCGCTAGGTTGAGCGGCGCGTACTGGTCGCACACCGACTTCACGCTGAAGCGCCCCGTGTCCCCCTCCTCCTTCGCCATGAGGGCGTACCCCTCTCGCACCGCGAGCCTCGCAGCTCGCCGCTGATCTCTTCCTCGAAGAGCTCGTGGCGAACAGACTTGATCGGGTCCTCCGCCATGGTGACCACCATGAAGCCGGTGGGGGCCATCACGTTGTGAGGTTTGTCGGGTTCGCCGGCGAGCACCGGAAACAATGCTCGTGGACCAGCCAGTGAGTCAGCTACTTGCATGCGTACATGCATGCAAGCAAGCAACAATCTGCTGCACTGCATCGTGCGTCAAGTGGACACAGTGCAATTTACTAAAAACTGCAGTCCAGACATAAGCTCTTCTCAACCTCGTGAGCCATAATCATTGCAAAGTTTAACGCGTCATCGGATGTGATGTCGACTCGCGGCGGACGTCGGACGCGGAGTCCACTTTCACACAGAATAGGCCACAAAGGGTTTGGTCAGGGTCGGCGGGGTGGCGCGCTGTGCGGTCGCGCCAATCAGAGTTGCGCTCGCGGACGGCGCGGCGCTCGCGGCCGGGCAGACGCGTGGCGGCAGGCGGCAGCAGCGGCGGCAGCGGCGGCGGCGGCGGTGGCGGGAGCAGCGGCGGCAGGCACCATGACGGTGGGCGCGGCGCTGCGGACGACGGTGGAGCGCGGCGCCAAGAAGCTGACGGGCCCGCTCAGCCCCAAGCGCGGCAACCGGTTCTACTACAAGGGCAAGGGCGGCTGGAAGGGCGGCCACATCACGTCCAAGGGCGGCTTCGTCAAGGACTACACCAAGTTCAAGTTCATCCTGGTGCCGGACCTCACGGGTTTCGAGCTCACGCCCTACGTTTCCCAGGCGACCCCGGCCGTGACCACGGCGCCGCCCAAGATGCCGGTGCCGCCGCTCGAGGAGGACCGATGAGCGAGCGTGCGGGCTCCTCTCTCTCTTTCCTGTGTGCTCTGCGTTCGCCTCGTAGCGCAGTGCGCGCTACGCTGGAGCTAGCCCGGGTCGCTAGCTGGAGTTTGCTCGTCCGGACGCCGATCTCGATTCGCTCTCACACAAAGCGAGTCGCAAGGGCTCCTCACCAGCTTGCCGGCTGACGGACAGGCCGCCTTAGCTGCCTAGTTGGCTGGTTGGCTGCCCAGCTAGCTCGCTAGCTCGTTCTCTGCAGCCAGCTGGTCTCGTAGCTTGTCAAGACGATCGATACTTTTTCCTCTGCTCTTGATCTCATGTATGCGTCAAGCAATACGCGTGTGTTCTTCTGATCGCCCGCCGGTGCCGCCCGCCGCCGCCGCCCGCCTCCTCTAGGGCCTAAAGCTACCTCGATCCGCCGGGCTTCACTGTCAAGTCGTCGTCGTCGTTGGTCTCGTCAAAGCCAAAGCCGCAAAGCGGCGCAGCCGCGCGGCGCCAAAGCCGCAAGTCGCGCGGCGCGGCGCGCGGCACTGCAGGCAGGCAGGCAGGCGGCGGCGCGGCGCGGCGGCGCAGTGCGGCGCGGCGCAGTGCGGCCTAGGCCAGGACGATCCCCGTCAAGAGGACTCGGAGAGTAAAGCCTGAACAGCGGCGGCCGCGGCGGCAGCGGCAAGCCAATCAGCCACCATGGAGGAGAGCGTGCTGGTGGAGAACAAGCTACGCAGCGAGTGGTCAGCGCCGGAGTTTGCGCAGCTGCTGACGAGCGAGCGGCTTGACTTTATTGCCAAGGAGTTCGCGACGCTGGAGCTAGGCATCAAGCTGCGCGTGTTGCTCTCGCTGCTCTCGCTGTCCGTGTCGCAGCTCGCGAGCCTGTGGGACCGCGTCAAGGGCGTGCTCGAGGTGGCGGCCGCGGACTCGGACGAATGGGTGCGCGTCATTCTCGCGCTCGTCCGCAAGCGCCTGCCCGCAGAGCAGGATGTGCTCGATGCCAGCGCGGCAGCCGGCGGCGACGGCGGCGCGGCGGACGGCACCAGCGCAGAACCCAAGACTGTGCCAGAGGAGGTGGCGCGCCAAGCCAAGGCGCAGGCCGTGATCGGCGCCACCGAGCCGGCCATGGACGAGGCCAGCATGTTCTGGCACCAGGCCATCCGCGCCATGGTGGACCAGATCGAGGAGGCCGACAAGACCTGGCCGCCGCCCGGCGACGTCGAGGCCAAGCCGTGCATGTCGGCTGAGTTCGTCCCGCTCGAGTGGCCCTTTCTGTCCGCGCATCTGCTTCCGCAGGACATTGAGATTGAGGACCGCAACCGCCACTTCAAGCCGGCTGTTAGCCAGGAGGCGGTGCTGTCCAATATGGCCGCCGTGCAGAACACGGGTGGCGGCGGCGGTGCCACAGCCGTGGCCGCTGCCGCCGCTGCCGCCGCAGCTGCGGCTGCCGCGGCTGAGGAGGACGGTCAGGGCGGCGAGGGGTCGCCGCCCGCGCGCTCCCACATGCCTTCCTCGGCGCAAGCATCCTCAGGAGGTGCAGCCGCGGCGGCCGCGGCCGCGGCCGCCACCGCCGCCGCTGCTGCTCCCAGCGCACCTGCGACTGCTCCTGCGGCGGACATTCCGGACGGGATCCAGAAGATCTTGCAGGATGCCAACAACAACAGGATGGACGACGAGGGCCGCGCCAAGGTTCACGAGTTCTATGCCAACAAGGACAAGCCTGGCGCCAAGTCCAAGGGCATGGTGACCGTCCTGCTTAACGAGGATCGCAGCATGGACGGCGGCGAGCTCCTGGTCGTACAGGTGTACCTGAAACTCAACTACGCCGACGGCACAGCCAAAAAGGCCACCTCGCGCAAGAGGTACAAGGTGCAGTAGCCGCACCGTGCCTTGCCTTGCTCTCATGATGATGAAGATGTTGATGATGATGGAGAATATAAAACAATCAATGCACACACCGCTCTGACTTGTTTTCGTAGGCTCCATTCGCGCATCTGCTTAGGCATCTGCGCGCGTTGCGGCGATGGCCTCGATGCTGCGTGGCATCATACATAGCATGGCAATGGCGTGCGCAGCCACCTCGGAGTGGGCCACCGCGTGCCGGGAGCCCAGGTCAAAGAGCAGCCTGCTCTGCGTCTCCAGGTTGAAAGGGCGCGACATGATGATGCAGTGCGTGAAGAGCGCCAGCATCTCGCGTCGACGCGGAATGAGCTTGCGCTGATCCTTGATGGCCGCGCGCACCTGGACGGCGCCGTCCTCATCGCGCATCTGCGTCGGTCGCGAGTAATGCATAATGGCAGCGTCCACGATGGCCTGGTGGGCCAGTGACAGCACGGCGATCTTGCTTGCCGGTGTCCGCGCGTTCATCCACGTGCTCTCCATCAGGTCGATGGCCGCCTGGTACGGCGAGCGCTGCGGCGCGGCGCGTTCGCCGCTGCCAGCCCCCGAACGCGCTACCGGGTGCACGAACTCCAGCTGGTAGAAAGGCGGCACGCCGCAGGCCGCCATCAGGTCCGCCTCCGACATGGACCCAGCCAGCGTGGCGCACGCCTTGGAGATCTCCAGGTCGCGCTCGCCCCACACGGCATTGTACGCCAGGTACAGGTTGTCCAACAGTGGATCCAGCAGGGCGTCCTCGATGCACGAGCGCACCACGAGCCCGGGGTCCTTGGTGGACCGCGGGATCCACCCGCCACGCCGGCTGTCCTGCACACGGCCCTTGGATGTGTCGCCCACCACCTCGCGCACCTGCACATCCAGGAGCTCCGGGTACTGCCAGAACACGATGCGCGACGCGAGGCCCATGACACGTCCCAGGTCCGCCACGGCCGCCTCCAGGAGGGCCTCCTCCGGCCGCCGCACGCCCTCGAGCGGCGGCGCGAACAGACCCTCGTACATGCCGCAGAAGATGCGCCGAAACTGCGCTAGCGCGCGTCCCAGCTTGAACGCGTACTCTGGATTGCCCGTGTGCGAGCGCGCCGCGCTCTGCTTCGGGATGGGCCGCACCAGGTCACTCAGCGCCGGTGAGGCGGGCAGTCCGCGCAGCACCACGTTCAGGTACTGCCGAACCAGCTCGCCGTTGACCGTGCTGCGCGCCTTGCGCTGCCGCGCCAGCACGCTCGAGAAAGCGCGGTCCGCCTTCTCGCCCGGATCGTTCGGGTCGCGCTGGTCCAGGTCGAAGCAGATCAGCAGCGGCTCCCATGACCCCGACCGCACCACGCCACGCGCCACGAAGAGCGCCGCCTCGTCCTCGCGCGCCTCCACGCCGTCCGTGAACCCGTCCGTTTGCTCGCCCATGCGCGCCGCCGCGCGCACGCGCAAAATCTGCACGAAGCTCGCGATCTTGTTGCTCAGCGCGCGCGCCTTGCCCGGCTCCTGCATGAGTGCGTGGCGACTCGTCGTCTGCACCACAAGGTCCTCCGCCTGCCGCCGCATCTCGCTCAGGCGTCCAGCAGTCGACAAGCCCTCGCGGAACTGCGGCTGCGCCAGCGCCTGCAGCTCCGGCGCCGCCTCATCCTCCGCATGTTCGAATGGCGTCCTGCGCTGCGCCAACTCCGCCTTGATCTCCGCCTCGCGCTTCAGCGAAGCCGGCCCGTGAAAGCGGTCCTTGATCAGGCCGAGCCACAACCCGAACTCCTCCAGGACGTCCCGTGCCCCGTCCTCTGCACTACTTTCCTTGGGGGTGTCTGCTTCTTCGTCGTCTTCTTCCGTTGTCGTCGTCGTCGAGGTGGGCGGCGAGCCGCCAGGCGCAGGTGCGCCGCCGTTCATGTCGGCGAGCTCACGTGGGGCTGAACTCGATGAGTCCACCTTTGCAGCGGCATCCACGTGCGCAGAGCGAGGAGGAGCCGCCTCCATGTGTTCAGAGCGGGGAAGACCCGCATCGACACCACCCATATCCGAGAGCTCGCGCGGGATCGACCGTGCCGCGCCGGCGGCGACGCCCATGTCTGAGAGCTCGCGCGGCTCGTCCGAGTCCGAGTCGGCCATGCCGCGGTCGCGATCCTCGTCCACAAGGTCGCCGCCCTCCACCTCTTCTTCGTCGTCATCATGAATGTCGACGTGATTGACGTCGATGCAACCTTCCTCGTCATCCTGGTCCTCGTCCAGCTCGTCCAGCTCGTCCAGCAGGTCCTGGCGAACCGAGTAGTGCGGCTTGGCCTTGAAGGCGCGAGAGCGCGCAGCCATGATGGCCACAGCCTCCTGCAGGTCCGAAGGTACAGGCGCAACCGACCCACGCTCCTGCGAGCGGCCCTGTGCGATGCCAGCATTCACGGCTTCGTCCTCGTCGCTGTCTCCTTGCACATCGTCTTCGTCATCGGGAGCTTCGTCGGACTCGTAGTTTAGCCCGTCCACCATGCCGCCGCTGTCTGTGCGCAGGTGCAAGCTCGAGTTGGCCGCTAGCATGTCGAAGGCTCTGTCCGAGCCGCGCTTCAGCTCGTTGCCTTCTGACATCTCACCAAAGACGCCCTGGGCGAGCGGGCTGCTCACGGCGTCCACGGGCAAGTCGATGGCGTTCACTGCCGAGCCCTCATCGGCACCGCTCGCGAGCTTGTGCGGGTTTGCTGGCAGAAGAAGGCTCGTATCCTCCTCCTTCTGCGTTGTCGCCTCCCCCAGAGACGTTGACTGCGAGTCTTCCGCCTGCGAGTCCTCCGCCTGCAGTGCATGCGCCTCATCCGTATCCGGTACCGGCGACGGGTCCGCCTGCGTTGGCTGCGCCTCTTGTGCCTGCGTGGACGGCGCGTCTTCCGTGTGGATCGACTGCGAACCATCGGCTTCCGCCGACTGGGGATCTTGCGTCGAGTCTCCGTTGTCATCCTCAGTCGCCTCTAGTTCGGCCGCCCCGTCCAACGCAGCAGCATCTGACGAGGGCTCATGCTCTGTATCCGGCGCCGCAAGCGCTCCCTGGGATGGCGGAGCCTCCGCGGCATCCTGGGCGCCCTCATTTTCCGTCTCTGGGTTGCTCGCATCCTGCACCTGGTCAGAGACGGCCGGGGCAGAACCAGCTTGCTCTGGCTCACGACCTTGCGCATCCACCGCGACATCGGGCTCCGACGTGATTCCAAGCAGGTCCAACTCGGTCTCCGCGGCCTCCCCAGCCGCCTTGGTCGGGCTCACTGGCTTCGCCTGGCTGTCACTGTCAACCTCGTGCGCAGTTTCAGGGCTGTCTGCAGTGAACTGGGTGTCGGCAGCAATGCCTGCTGCCGTACTGGACACGGCGCCTGCTGCGGCGGTTTTCGCGGCAGCGTCGGCATCAGCGTTTTGCCGAGATGAGGGCTCGAGCACGTCGGGCTGGCCCTGAGCAGACAACGGCGCTGGCGGCTCCACAGGCGTCGCTGCATCCATGGGTGGCGCTCCCGGCTCAGGCTCGGACAGATCGGGGGTCTGACCTCCTGCTGAAGTCGCATCGGGAGGCTCACTATTAGCTTGAGGCTCGCTATTCGCTGGAGGCTCGCTATTCGCTGGAGGCTCGCTATGCGCTGGAGGCTCGCTATGCGCTGGTGCTGCGGGCTCGGCAGGTTCGCGCGGCGCCCGAGGCTCATGCGTAGTTTCATCAGGCGCAGGCGCAGGCGCAGGAGGGGCGTCAAGCTCCGGCAGATGCGCAGATGGTGCGGTCTGTGAGACGCTGCTGTCTGCCTGTGGCGGGGCTGTCTGCTGCTCCTGCTGGCTCGCCATCTCCATGGTCTTGGAATCGATGCGAGTTGCCGCCACTGGCTCAGAAGATTCCGGCTCCGGCGCGTGCTGCGGCTCGCGCACTTGTTGCGGCTCGGGCACTTGTTGCGGCTCAGGCACGTGCTGCGGCTCAGGCACGTGCTGCGGCTCGGGCACTTGCTGCGACCCAGGCACTTGCGTTGTCCCAGGCACTTGCGTTGTCTCAGGCACTTGCTGCGACGCAGGCACTTGCTGTGACCGAGAAACGTGCCCAGGCTCTTGAGGATGCGACCCAAATACTTGCTCGGACTCGGGCATCGCTTGTGGCGGCTCTGGAACCTGTTGCGATGCAGGAACCTGCTGCGGCTCGGGCACCCGAGGTGGCGTCTCAGGAACCTGAGGTGGCGTCTCAGACACCTGAGGTGGCGTCTCAGGCACCTGAGGTGGCGTCGCAGACACCTGAGGTTGCGTCTCAGACACCTGAGGTTGCGTCTCAGGCACCTGAGGTTGCGTCTCAGGCACCTGAGCTGGCGTCTCAGGCACCCGAGGTGACGTCTCAGGCACCTGCGGTGTTCCGGAAGCGTGCGACGTCTCGGTCAACCCCTGTGAGTCAGGCACCTTTTGCGAAGTCTCAGGCAGCGGCTCAGGCACATGTTGCGAAGTCTCGGTCTTGCGCACGGTCGAGTATGCCGGTGGAGGTCCGGCCGGCATCGGTTGCTGCGCGGCTGCGGAGGGCGCATCCTGCGGTGCCGATTCCTGCGATTGCGGTACAGAAGCCGCGGCAGCTGGCGCGGGAGGGGCTTGGGATTCCGCCGGTTCTTGCGAGGATGCCTGGGCTGCAACAGCAGGCGCCTCGCTTTCGTGCGACGGTGGAGGCGGGGCAGGTGGCGCCGCGCCATCTTGCGATGTCGGGGCTGCGGGGGCAGGCGTAGTAGTGGCCGGTGCCGTGATGTTGTCCTGCACAGGGTCGTGAAGATCGTGCGCCTCCGCCGGATCAGGGTGGTGGTCTACAGCCACGTCAGTGCGCGACTCCACGGCTCCCTGGTCCACCCCTTGCTGGTCCTTGTCGCGCCTCACCTCCCCGCTCTCTCCCTCGGGCGCCGGGAGTTCCTCATGGCCCGCGTTGGTGGTATCCTCTGGGTCCGCCATGCGCTCCGTCCTCTCCCCTCCCAGGCTGTCTGTCGGCTCGCCCGCTCGCCGTCTGGCAGGCTGGCTCGGGCTCGCGGCAGGAGGCCCCTCGCGCCTGCGCGCCGCGCCGCCGGCCGCGCGCGAGGTCGCGGTCGGCTCGTTCCCGCTCTGCGCGGCGGCGGCCGTGACGCCCGGCTCCGCCTCGGCCTCTGGCGCAAGTGAGACAAGGCAACTTGAAGAGAAGTCAACTCACAGTCAGCCCACTTGGCGCGAGCGGCGCGCAACTTGAAGCGGCGGCAACTTGTCAACCGCCTGGCTGGCTGGTCAGTTCGAAATGAATTCGAAATTCGAATTCAAACGGGACGGCGGCGCAGCAGGCGAAAGAGAGAGAGGAGAAGATCATCGAGCGGCAATCGACCAACAGCGCGCGCGCCGCGGGCTGGGCGCCGCGCGCGGGCGGCGGCGGCGGCGGCGGGCGGCGGCGCGTGGGCGGCGAGCGCGGAGCGGCGCGGCGCGGCGCGGCGCGGCGCGGTACGGCGGCGGCGCGGCGCGGCGCGGCGCGGCGGCGCAGGATGGCGGGCACGGCGAACGGCGGCGCGCGCGCGGCGGCCGCGGCGGCGGCCGTGGCGGGCGAGCGCGGCGAGGGCAAGGGCAAGGGCAAGGAGAAGGCGGCGATGGAGGTGGATGAGGAGGAGGAGGACGACGACCTGGTGCTGGAGATTCCGGTGCGCGACGAGGAGGGCCGCGAGACGGAGCAGGTGGTAACGGTGCCGGTGAACGACCTGCCGCCGGCGAACGCGCTGCTGCCGGTGCTGGCGGGCGAGCGCGCGGCGCTGCACCGGTGGCTGTCGTTCGCGGTGGCGTACTACATGCAGGGCCGGCTGGAGGACTGCAACCGCATCCTGGAGATCGGCACGGGCCCGGATGTGGAGCGCGAGTTCGAGAGCGACCGCGAGGGGCGCGTGAACCTGCTGAACGCGCGCGCGGCGCTCATGATCTCGGTGACGACGGACCCGAAGACGATGGAGAGCACGGCGAGCAAGAACCAGCACGGAGACGCGCTGGACCTGCTGATTCGCGCGAGCAGCATCAAGGAGACGGCCTCAACGCTGGCGATCCGCGGCGTGCTCAAGCTTCTGTGGAAGGACTACGAGGCGGCGTCGGGCCACTTCGAGGACGCGCTGGACCTGGATCGCGGGCACTTGCTGGCGATGCTGGGGCGCGGCGGCGTCTCGTGGGAGGAGAAGCGGTACCAGGCGGCGCTCAAGGACTACCGCAAGGCGCTGGAGGACCACCCTGGGTGCGGGTCGGTGGTGCGCGTGAACATGGGCCTGTGCTACTACAAGCTGAACCGCCCAGGGCGCGCGCGCGAGTGCTTCGAGCGCGCGCTGGAGGTGGACCCGGACGACACGAACGCGCTGGTGGCGCTGGCGGTGCTGGAGCTGGGCGAGGCGCAGCAGCGCGGCTTCGACGTGGCACTGTCTCAGCGCGCGATGCAGCGTATCCGGCGCGCGTTCGAGCTGCAGCACACGAACGCGACCGCGCTCAACCACCTGGCGAACCACTTCTTTTTCCGCAAGGGCGGGACGGCGGCGGCCAAGGCGAACGGGGAGGGCGGCGAGCATGGCGGCGAGAATGGCGGCGAGGCGGGGCGCGGCGGCGGCAGCAGCAAGGACGGCGGGCAAGCCAAGGACCGCGTGGCGAACCTGGCCAAGACGGCGTACCACTCCGCGTCGGGGGACAAGGAGGTGCGCGCGGAGTCGCTCTTCATTTTGGGGCGGTACTACCAGGAGAAGGCCAAGTACTCTGAGGCGCTGGAGTGCTACAAGCGCGCGCGCGACATGGTGCCGAACTACCCTCTGGCGATGTTTGGCGAGATGCAGATGCGCGTGTGGCAGATGGAGCGCGGCGCGGAGGACGAGGACGCGCGGGACGCGCCGGACAAGGCGATCCAGCTGGGCGAGGAGATCTTGCGGCAGCCGGAGTTCCGCAACGACCGCGACACGCGGCTGATGCTGGCGTGGCTGCACCACCGCGGGAAGCGGCGCGAGATGGCGCTGCAGCACCTGCGGCAGCTGACGACGGAGGACCCGGCGGACTGGGAGGCGTGGCTGGAGGAGGCGCGCGTGCTGCAAAAGGTGGACAACCCGAAGCGCAAGGAGCTGTCGGACGCGAAGCGCGCGTACAAGAAGGCGGCGCGCGGCATGCCGCAGGTGGCGCACTACCTGTTCAACAACGTGGGCGAGCTCAACTTTGCGCTGGGCGACGTGGAGGCGGCGCTGGTGGCCTTTCGCAACGGTCTGGAGTCGAACAAGGACCAGCTGAGCGAGGTGGACTCGGTGACGCTGCGGCTGAATTTGGCGCTGGTGCTGGATGAGACGGGCGCGCTGGACGAGGCGGAGGCGCTGTACAAGAGCCTGCGCGAAGAGCTGCCGCGCATGTCGGAGCCCGTGCTGCGGCTGGGGCTGCAGGCGGAGCGGCACGGGCGGTGGGCCGAGGCGGAGCGGCTGTACCGCGAGGCGGCGGAGTCGACGACGACGGCGGCGGAGGACGCCTGGGCCATGCTGGGGCGGCTGCACACGCAGCGCGGCGAGCTCACGCGCGCGCAGGAGGCGTACAACCAGCTGAACCAGCTCAAGCGCAACGCGAGCAAGGCGTCCAAGGCGGCGGGCGCGTACGACGTGTACGCGAAGCTGTCGCTGGCGAACGACGCGCTGCGCAAGGTGACGTCGGGGCGGCGTGCGCAGGCGCGCAACTCGTCGACGTGGCGCACGGGCGTGGACTTTGCCAAGAACTGGTACGAGAAGATCCTGGACGGCAACCCGAACTGCGTGTACGCGGCGAACGGCATGGCGGTCGTGCTGGCGGCGCAGGGCCACTTTCGGCAGGCGCGCTCGCTGCTGGAGAAGCTGCGCGAGCCGGACGACGCGGCGAACCCTTCGGTGTGGATCAACCTGGCGCACGTGGCGGTGGAGGAGGGCCGCTTCGAGACGGCCGCCTCGCTGTACCAGCAGTGCATGAAGCGCTTCAAGCTGGACAACGATGCGGAGCTCCTCATGTACCTGGCGAACGCGCACATGCGCGCCGGCAAGTTCGCGGACGCGCAGGCCTCGCTGGTCAAGGCGCTGTACTTGGACCCGAGCAATCTGTCGCTACGCTACAACCTGGCGGAGCTGCTGATTGAGCATGGCATTGAGACGTGCATGGACAAGTCCACGCGCACACTCAAGCGCGTGCTGCACGCGGTCACGGGCTTTGAGCTGGCGCGCGACATCCACCGCTGGCTGGCGCTCACGCGCGATCGCCTGGAGGCGTCTGCGGCCGGCAAAAGTGGGAGCGGAGGCAAGGCCGCCGGCGAGGGCGGCGCCTACCTGCAGCCGCCGCGGTCGCCGCGCGGGGCGGCGCCGGCCAAGAACCGCGAGGCGTACCGCGGGGTGCAGTGGAACCAGGCGGGCGCCACGGACAGCGCCGAGGCGCTGCACGAGGCGGCGGACGCGGTGCCGGTGTGGCGGCGCGCGCTGCAGGAGCGCGCGCCGCGGCACGACGGCTCGGCGCTGAAAGCGCAGACCTCGCTGCAGCGCGCGCGCAAGGCGGCCGACCTTTTGGAGGAGTCCGACAAGTACGTGGAGCACGAGCGGGCCAAGGAGGAGCTCAGCCAGAGCGCGCTTGAGCAGGTGCAAGCCAACATCAAGCTGCAGGCCGAGGCCAAGCGCATCGCGCGCGAGCAGGAGGAGGCCAAGCGCCGCGAGGAGGAGGAGCGCTTGCGCGAGCAGCTCGCCAAGCAGCAGGCGGAGGAGGAGGAGGCGCGCAAGAAGTTCGAGGACCTCCAGGAGGCCAAGAAGCAGCGCAAGGCGGCCGCTGGCCGCAAGCGAAACTCCAAGAAGAACGCCGCCGACGCCTCGGGCGGCGGCGCGGCCGGCGGCGCTGCGCGCGGTGACGACGAGGACGGTGGCGGTGCGGGCTCGGATTCGGACTCGGACTCCTCGTCCAGTTCTTCCTCCAGCTCCTCGTCCAGCTCCGACGACAGCGATGACGACAGCGACGGCGGCAAGGCCAAGGGTGGCAAGAAGGCCAAGAAGGCCAAGGGCAAGACGCTCAAGAAGGCCGCCGCCGGCGCCAACTCCAAGAAGCGCCCGCGCGACGAGGACGATGGCGACGCCCCTGCTGCTGCTGCTAGTGCTGCTGCTGCTGTTGCTGCTGCCGGTGGGGGCGGCGACGCCGTCGATGAGGATGAGGATGAGGATGAGAAGGAGCTCTTTGGCGCCGACGACGATGATGACGACGAGGCGGAGCTCGACGGTGACAACAAGAAGGAGTCCAAGGGCGATGCGGACGACGAGGGCGACAAGCCTCCGGAGGCCAAGAAGGCCAAGGTTCTCGATGCCGACGAGGAGGATGAGGTAGACTTTTAGCATGGATTCGTCTTTCGTCTTCGTCTTCGTCTTCGTCTTCGTCTTCGTCTTCGTCTTCGTCCGTCCAAGAAACAAACCAATGAATAAAAAACCCGAAACAAAACTCGAAACAAAACCCGAAACACGCCCAAAACACGCAACGGTGGCGGTAACGTTAGCCAACGCGGCCCGTGTCGACGCGACGCGAACTTGCACATGTACTCACGAAGCGGCCCGAGCAACGCTTTCGAGCCGGCTGAGCCTTGCCACACAACGAGCGTCGAGCGACTCGGATCGAGCCGAGCCGACCCGAGAAGAGGCGACCCCTGAGCCGGCGCGGTGCACAAAGAAAGATACCCGCAGGCTGGCTGCGATCTACCCAGCTTGCCTACTCGCTGTTCACCAGGCAAGGCGTAGCTTCCAGCGCAGGCTGCGAAAAGGCGACATCTTGCCGACGTTGTGCAGACAGAGGGCCGAACGTTGCGGGCCGCAGGGCCGCTCGGGCCGCTCGCTGCTTTGGGCGGCCCACGAGCCGCTGTCGCTCGGGCTCCACTCGCACTGGGCCGTGGCAGTGTGGGCGAGCGACGAGGTGGGCCAGAACGGCTGCGTGGCGGCCGGCCAGCCAGCTTGCTGTAGGCCTAGCTAGCCACACAGAAAAAGGGTTGTCAGTTGTCATTGCTGCCACACACGAGAGGATCGCACGAGTTCCGACGCTCGGACGCCCCCGACATACTTCCAGGAGAAGAGAACGAGAAGCCCCGGAGCACGAAGCAGCACGAAGAAGAAGGCTTGAAGAAGCTTCAGGGGCCAGAGCGTGGGCGGCGCCCCGAGTCCAATCCGCCAAAAAAGGGCAAAGAAAGACGCGCTGGTCTGACCGTATAGGCCCAGAGAGGGCCGGTGGGAGGAGCCCTTGTTCCAAGCGTTGGCAATCCGCGGCGGCCTGTCGGCCAGCCAGCCAGCTCGGAGCACGGGCCAGCAGGCCAAGCACGGCCCAGCACGACGCGTGCCGATCGATGCGTGCCCACCCGTCAGGCTCGCTGCGCTAGCTAGCTAGCTAGCCTGAGCTCGCTACTAGCTAGCAGGCCGGCCGCTATTCAGTGGCGTGGCAGGAATGTCCCACGTCCTTGCACTACGCAGGCTGCGCAGCGTTGACAACTTGGCACAAGTTGACAGTGAAGAACGTGCCAGCAGCCACGAACGGGCCGACCAGGCTGTCCACGCAATCGACTGGCCGCTGGCGACAACGAGGTGGCGGCGGCGGGCAACCGTAGCCCGCCCCGCGGGGTTCAAGTTCGCCGTGCGCCTCCGCCGCCGAATGAGCCGAGCCGAGCCGAGTCGAGCCGAGCCGAGCCGAGCCGAGTTGAGCCGTGGCCGGCTGGCAGCGGGCCGGGTCGGGGGCTTCACCGGCAGCCAGCGGAAAGCAGGCCCAACCTGAGCTGAGCTCACGCGCCGTCGACCGACCGTTAGAAGAGGGCGTGGCGCGTGGCCAGTGGGCATCGCGAAGCGGCGCACCGGCCAGGCGGGTGCAGACTCGAGCGCAGCACACGCAGCACGGCGCAGCACCGCTGCACCTGCCGCTCGCTCGCTGCAAGCGAGCGACTCGGAACCAATCAGGTCGGGCTGGTTGCTCGTCGCTCGCTCGCTCGCTCGCTCGCTCGCTCGCTCAACCCGGCGCGGCCCAGAAGATGGCTCCGCGCTGCGGAGCGTCGACAACAACTCAGGACGCGTCGCGCCAGCCCGCTGAGCCAGCTAGCCTTAGCTGATCGCCTCGCTGACTCACTGAAAGAGAGAGAAAATCCCAGAAGGCCGGCCGCTCTGCACCCGCCCGGCCCGGCCCGGCCGGCCAGCGAGGGCCCCGGCATTGCGTCAAGGTGCGCGAAGCGAGGCGCAAGGCGAGGCGAGGCGAGGCGAGTGAGCAAGGCGAGTTCGCTGGCCGCTCGCTGGTGCAGGCATCACCTTCAAGTTCCCGACGCGAACTTGGTCGGTCCCTCCAGCAGCAGCTCAAGCATCCCCACTCCACGACTCCACGACCCAGGCACTGCAGGCAGCCCCGGGCCAGGCGGTCCACCCTCCCTCGCTCCAGGCTGTCCCTTCTCTCCAGGCTGTCCCTGCTGTCTGCCATCACCATGGCGGGGGTCGGCGCCGTCCAGCGTGACAGCGTCCACGTCACGTCACGGTACGAGCACGGCCCGGACCGATCGACTCCTTCTCTCGGAGTGCCACGCTTGCTCCGCCTTTTGCTCCGCAGCCCGGTCTGTCTGGAGCCGCCCGGAGCCCGGAGCCTCGATCGTTCGCGCGTGGCTGAGCCAACTGAGCCCAACTCACAGCCAAGCCTTGAGCTGAGCTGAGCGCCCTGTCTGTGCTACCGGCACTGCTACCGGCCGGCGGGGCCCCAGTCCGAACGCCGTAGTGGGGCTGATGCTGACGGCGGCCTTGGCCCCTGGCAGCAGCCGCCGCCGCGTACCCTCCCATGCTAGGCGGCGTAGGCGCCTCCTCGACGGACGGGCCCGCCATGGCCACAACTGGCCAACTCGCGGGCGAGCGTCGTCGAGCGAGCCTCAACTCGCCGGGGAGCTCCGTGCAGCTAGCTAGCTGGCTAGCTGGCTAGGCTAGCTAGCTCAACTTGGGCTGATTATAGCAGCCAGCCAGGCAGCGCGCTGCGTCGCGCCGTGGCGCATCGCGTCTCGTCGCGTTGCGTCGCGTCGCGTCGCGTGACGAGGCTTGGGCGAGGTCAAGACTCGCTTGTCTCGGGCTTCTTTTCTTCAGAATCTCGCCAGCGGCGGCCCGCCTGCAGCGCTTTCATTTCCGGCTGCACCCACCGCCGCGCGCATGCCGGCGTGCGCCCTGTCGTCGTCGCAATAGCTGCGTTGGCCCGGGACCTACCTCTGTCGAGTTTGTCACGGCCCGGTGGCCCGCTTGCCGCGCTGGCTGCCCCTGGCTGGCTGGCTCAGCCTGGCTGGCTAGCTAGAGCGAGCTCTGGGCGTAATTCTTAGAGCTGTCAGATGATGATGCATTTGATCTCTCGCGGGAACCCAACTTGACGAGCGAGTCAAGGCCCAAGCTGAGCTCCGAGTCGCGGTGCTCAGCAAGCGACCTGGCCTGCCAGTGGAGGAGCCCGAATTCTAGTGTTACAAGACGGCAATGGCACTGGCACTGGCAGTTGGTTGGCGAGAGAGCCTCACTGACTGTCAGCCAGATCAGAGGGAGAGAGGGGCAATCAGTCCCACGGGCTCGCGAGCGGCGCTCCACTACTTCCCAACCGACGTGGTGCGGCGTGGCGCCGGTCCCTCGAATGCTTCCTTGAGCCGAGCGGGCGGACACTGGCTGCTTGCTGCCCGCGCCGCCACCACCTCCAACGCCGAGCGTCCTGCGCGATCCGCCCTGCGGCAGCCTTTGTCCCACGCGCATCCACCGGCCCATCGCATGTCTGCTTGCTTGCAGTGCCGGCCAGGTGCAAGCCTTCGAGTTGCGTTGCCGCGAGTGCTGCGCCTGCGCTGGCCGCCGCGCCGTGCGCTGGCCGCGTGCGCTCGGCGCGAGTGGCGCGAGGCGAGGCGAGGCGAGGCGAGGGCGCTGACTGACGGCGAGCCGAGGCGAGGCCGGCTGCCAGCGGCGGCTGGCTCAGGTGGCTCACCGTGGCTGGCCAGAGGCCGCCGTCACCGTCACGGCCAGGCGGGCCGCCACCTACCACGTTCGTCCCACGGCCCCGCTTCCTCCACCGCGCTTGTTTGTTTGTTTGTTTGTGAAGCCAAGCGGCACTGTGCAAGCGCTCGCGGAGTCGCGGGCGGCCTGGCTGGCGGTGGCGGCGGCGGGCGGGAGCGAGGCTCGGAGGCTCGGCTCGAGCTTTCCTATCTTTCCCGAGTCGATGCGGCTCAGCTCAGAGCTCGCCGCGGCGGCGGGCGGGCCCACCCGGACCGCCTCGCCTGGCCGCCTGCCGCCGGAGATGATTGGCGGAAGGACGCGCGCGCGAGCCACCAGCGGTGCGACCGCTCGCCAAACGCGGCCAACGGCCGGCCGCGGCCGCGGTGACGGCCGGCTGGCACGGGTGGGCGGCACTTCACAGTGAGTGAGTGCCACGGTGCGCTGCAAGGCCGCGGCGTCGAGCGCGGCCGCTCGGGCCGCGAGTCGGTCGCTCGCTCGCTCCGGCATTCGCCTCCCCCACCTGCGCGCGCGCGTGCGTGCGCCGCCGCCGTCGCCGTGCCGGCAGCGGGCACCGGCACTCAAGTTGCAGGGGCTGGCGCCAGTGGGCGCCACCGCGCCACCACCCAGCCGGCCGCCCCAGTCGCCAGTGGCCAGGTCACGGTGTGCGGCGCGCTTCTGGCACGGCGTGGCACGCACGTCTTCCGACGCGCGGCGCCGCGCCACCGGCACGTGCCGTCACCGCCGCGCAGAGCTGCGCCTAGCTAGCTAGCGCTCGAAAGACCCGCCACAGCGCTGGCTGGCACACTGGCACTGCTTTGCGCCGCGGCCACGCCCACCCGCGTCACGCGGAGCCGCCAACCTACTCGCGGCCAGCGGAGGCCGGCCTGGCCATAGCTGGCAGGGCGGCTGGCCGGCTGGCTGCTCTGCTCTGCTCAGCTGGCCGGCGGGCTGGCGGGCTGGCGGGCAGGCTGCTGGGCCTCGGCCGGTGCCGCACGGTGGCGCGGCCAGCACCGAGTTGCGCAGCTTGACTCGGCAGCCGAGCCGCACACGCCAGCCAAGGCCAGAGGCGACGGGCTCGGGCTGGCTGGCTGTTGCGATTGAGATCAGCCAGCTGCCAGCCAGCCAGCCGTGGCAGCCCGCGGCGCGGCGGCGATGTGGCTGTGCGGTAGTCCCACCCCCACTCCACACCGGCCGCCATGACTCCAAGCCTCGACGAGCCTGATGAGGGCCGCACTGCGCTCTGCTTGCACAGCACTGGCGGTAGCGACGGTGGCCAGCCAGCGGCAGCCGACTCGGGAGGCGCTCGCTTCTGGCGCTCGCTTCTGGCGCTCGGGGCCGGTCGTCCGTTCCCTGCCTTTTGGACGCCGGCCGCGCTGGTGATGGCAGCGCCGCGGCGCCGGACACGCCGCCACGGACACGGAAAGAAAGAAGAAAGAAAGCAAGGAAGCACTCGTCCCGCGGCCGGGCCGAGAGCCTCGCGCCGCTGCTTCCTGCGGTCGGAGCGCCGGGGGCAGCGAGCAGGAGTGCAGCAGCAGCAGCGCAGCGCACCCGGCGCGCCGCCCGTGGCCGGCGCAGCACAGCACGGCACGGCGCGACGGGATCGTCCGAGTTCAACTTGATGCACGGCCGGCAACTTGCTAGCTTGCTTGGTCGCCAGCTTGCTTGCCAGCTTGTTGCTGGCCGCGCCAACCGCGACCTCCCAGGGCGCCGCCACGGCGCACTCCAGCCTGTCCTCTGCGCCGCGCGGCGCTTCCTGCGCGCGCACGGCGCACTCGTTCCTGCGTGCTGCTCGGCCTGGCCGGGCGCCACCGCCGGCCGCCGCCGCCCGCCCGCGCCCGCGAGCTTCGAGTCCTCCTCCGAGTCGTCGTCCTCGTCGTGGTCGCACGCGCCGGCCGTCTCGAGGTCGCCGCCGCGAGTGCGAGTGGGGGAGCCACTGCCCGCGCCGCCGCCCGCCCGCCTCCACCTGCGCTCGCTGCCGCACGGCCTCGGCTCCGCCGCGCCGCGCCTCGCCCGCTCCTGCGCCGGCCAGGGCGTGGCGACTCGAAAAGGCGCCTGCCGCCTCATGCACGCGAGCTGCGAGCTTATGCCAACAGCTGCGGATTCGAGGCGAGAGCAAACAGACAGCGGACAGCAGCGGCGGCGCGGCCAGACAGACTGCAAACCAAGGCGTCAGCTCCGCTCAGCGCGCAGCTCGGCTCAGCCTGGCCGCAGCGCGCGCGGCCTGGCCGGCGTACGTACGAAGGACTCGGGCTCGGACGCTGCGCGCGAGCCTCGCGCGACTCGGAGCAGAGCAGTCGACCCGCCGCCATCAGACCCTCCGCCGCTCCTCTGGCAGGCTCTGCGAGCCGGCCTCCCGCTCGCCTCGCCTCGAGTCGCTCGCTGCCAGCTCGCCGCGCTTGCCCGCCGTCGCCGAGTGCGCCGCCCGAGCGAGGGACCACTGCGCGAGTCGAGTTACTCGAGTAGCGTGCGAGCGGTCGGCTCGCCGAGAGTCGCCTCTCCCCCTTCCTCTCCCCTTCCCGCCCGCCTCCTCGCCGCGCCCGCGCTCGCACTCGCACTCGAATCGATCGGCTCGCCGAGCCCCGGCGGCGTGCGAGCGCGGCTGCGGCCGCCCGCAAACCAGCTCGGGCCAGCGCCGCGCCACGGCGCCGCGCCTCGCCTCGCCTCGGCGCGACCCGACCCGCCTCGGCTCGCTCGGCTCGCCTCGGCTCGGCTCGCGCGGCTCGGCTCGCTCGTCCTGGCTCGCCCGGCCCTCCCTCCCGCCAGCGGCGAGTACGGGCGTCGTGGCGCCCTGCCTGCCTGCCTGCCGCCGCCGCCGGCCTCGTCCAAACACGGACGCCGCCGCCGGCGCCCGCTGCCGCGCCGCCCGCCGCCAGCGCCGCGCGCCGCCGCCGCCGCGCGGCCGGGCGAGGCTCGCTCGGCTCGGCTCGCTCGGCTCGGCGCGCGCTGCTCCTCTGCGCGCGCGCAGGCGGGGCCAGGCCGGGCGCGCGCGCGAGTCCCAGCGGCGCCGCGGCATCCATTCAGCCGCCGATTGGCGGCGTCCTCGCGCGACGAGAGCGAATTCACAAGCGCGGTTCGCCTTGCTTGGCCTGCAGCGTCCGCGCTCGCGCCGCGGCCGCCGAGACAGACCTCCTTCGGAGAGCCGCGCGCGCCGCAGCGCAGGGCCCGCGCCTGCAGCAGCGCGGCGCGGCGCGCCGCAGCGCAGCGCAGCGCAGCGCAGCGCAGCGCAGCGCGGCGCCGCGTGAACTCGGGCACGGCGGAGACGGCATCGGCATCCGAAGAGAGAGAGAGCCTTCTCCCGGCCGCCGCCTCCTTGACTTCCTTCCTTCCTTCCGCCGCGTCGCGCGGAGCTTTCCCGCGGCAGCCAGCCAGCGCCTGCGCGCCAAGCCCGCGCACAACCGGCTAGGATGACAGCGCCGCCGCCGCCCGACATGGCCGCCGCGCTGCGGCAGCTCGCCTTCGCAAACGCGCGCGCCGCGCTGCCTGACCGCCGCGCCGCAGATGGGCCCATGCCCCAGCAGCTGCAACAACTCCAGCACCAACACCAGCAGCTGGTACCGAAGCCGTCGCAGCGCGACAGTAAGAACCAAGGCGACCAGGACCGCGTACAACAGCAGGTCGCCGCTGCCTTCGCCGCTCAGCGCACTGCCCAGCAGCAGGACAAGCCCCAGAACCAGACCCAGACCCAGACCCAGAACCAGCCGAACCGTGGCGCGCCCCTCGCCGCCACGCTGCCGGCCAAACCACAGCAGACCACGATTCTCGAGGAGGCCATCCGCCAGCAGGAGCTCGTCATGCACCTCGAGCAGAGTCAGGCCGGCGCCATCCTCGCCAAGGCGCGCGGCGACCCACGCCCCTTTCACTGTACGTTCGCCGGCTGCGACAAGTCCTTCAAGGAAAAAAAGGTGCTGCGCAAGCACCTGCTCACGCACCAGCCCAAGCGCTTCCACTGCGCCTACCCGGGCTGCCACAAGGGCTTCTACGAGCGCGCCAAGCTCAAGCGCCACAACCTCGTGCACACCGGCGAGAAGAACTTCGTATGCACCTTCGAGGGCTGCAAGAAGCGCTTCGCGCTCAAGGCCAACCTCAACACGCACTTCCGCGTTCACTCCGGCGACCGCCCCTACCCATGCAGCTTCCCCGGCTGCAACAAGCGCTTCACCCAGACCTCGGGCCGCAACTCCCACTACAAGACCCACCTGCAGCAGCAGCAGCAGCGCAAGCGCAAGTTCTCCGAGTCCGACAGCCTCTCCAGCTCTGACGACCGCGTCGAGCGCTCCGACGAGGACATTGACGACGAGGACATTGACGAAGACAACGAAGAGGACATCGACGCCGACGACAATGACGACAGTAACACGTCGGGCTCCGCATCCGCCAAGGGCAAACCCAACAACAACAACAACAACAACAACAACGAGGACATGCCGCAGCCGCTCCCGCTCCCCAAGCGCCCGCCCGCGCAAGAGCCGCAGCACAAGAGCCTGCCGGTCAGCCCGGTTCGCACCAGCAGCGCCGAGAGCAGCGCAGCCAAGGACCTTCGCGCCATGCTCGAGCGCGGCCCGGCCCAGTCCGAGCGCAGGTTCCTCCCCAACCCGCCGCCCGCCGTAGACACGCGGCCCCAGAAGCTGCAGCGCTTCGTAGTCAGCGAGCCCGCCCATCAGCAGCAGCACCAGCAACAGCAGCACCAGCAACAGCAGGCGCACATGCACGCACCGCAGCCGCTCACGCATCAGTCCTCCACGCCGGCGGCCTCCTCGTCCTCGTCCTCCTTCGACCCGAACCACCTCGCTCAGCTTTACCCCGGCCTCTTCTCGCCCAACGCCTCGCACGCAGACCTGCTGGCGCAGGCCGCCAAGCTCGGCAACGCCGCCAAGCTCGCCGCGCATCAGGCCGCCGTACTCCAGGCCGCGGCTGCCGCTGCCGCGCGCGACCAGCAGCAAAAGCACGACAAGGTGCAGGAGGAGGCGCATGAGCGCTTCCGCAACGCGCAAGCCCTTGCGCATGCCCGCGCGCAAGCTCAGCAGCAGGCCGAGACGCTCGCGCACGCCCATGCACAGGCCCGTGCGCAGGCCCATGCACAAGCCCAGGCGCAGGCCCAGCAGGCGCGCTCCGGTCCGCTCAGGACCGAGAGCTTCCTGAGCCAGAAGTCGCCCTCCGCCTCTGACGCCATGTATTCCACCCGCGGCATCCCGCTCGGCAGCCCCCTCCAGGGCGACGCCAGCTCAGCCGCCTTTGCCCTCCAGCCCGGGAACGAGGCGCCCTCTGCGGCGCTCCGCTCCCATGTATCCTCCCCCGTCGCCGCGGCCTATGGCGGCCTCGGCATGGACGCGCGCGCCGTCGAGCAGCTCTTCAACACCTTCTTGCAGGGCCAGCGCCAGCACCAGCACCAGTCACAGCCGCCGTACGCCAACTTCAACCACCAACACCCGCACGACCAAACCTCGCCCACGCAAGACCTCAAGCTGCAGCCGCACCAACCGCCCAACAACACCAAGCCAGCTTTCGTTCCCGGCTTCCCCTTGCCACCCAATTCCTCCCCCAAGGCCGCGGCCGCCGCCGCGGCCGCCGCCGCGGCCGCCGCCTCGGTGCACCAGCACCAGCACCAGCATCTTCCCTCGCAGGTCCCCAACCCGACCGCGGCGAGTGCCGCTGCCGCTGTGCAGTTCCTCAACGATTGCAAGACTTCGGACGAAAAGGCACGCCTCTTCTACGCGCTTCTGCAAAAGCAGCAGGCTGCCGGTGCCAACACCTCTGCCTGGGAGCAGATGCTGCGCTCCACGTATCCCATGTAAACTGCTTCATGTTCATTGTCTCCAACCCTCGCGTGTTGCAAGCAATTGCTATCGTCATTACAGAATAGCGCACAGGCAGTCCTTATCCTTGAGGGCCGCCTTGCGCGGCAAGGGCTCAGCCTGCGCCTCGGCCTGTGCCTTGGCTTCTGCCTCGGCACTAGCCTTGGCCTCCGCCTCGGTCGCCATCTCCGTGGCCGCGGCGCCGCTCTCTGCCTCCTCCGCTGCGGCCTTGCTTGCGGTTTCCTCGGACGTTTGCTGCTCGGACGTCGCCTTCTCGGCCGTCGCATCTGCCTCTGCGACATTTGCCGTCGTGTCCACGACCGTGGCCTCCGCCGCCGTCTCCGCGTCCGCGATCTCCATGTGCGCACTTTTCGTGGGGGGCTTGTCATCCTCCTTCTCCGTCTCCGTCGGCGCACTCTCCTCTTTTTCCTCCTCGGACGCAACCTCGTCCGCCTCCTCGGCCGTGGCGTACGCTGACGGCCCAAGAACAGCCAAAGCAAAGAGGGCGGCACGGCCTTCGGAGCCCTCCTTGATGTTGCCGGACGAGGCCGGCTTGGTCTCCTCGTTCGCAACTACCGCCAACTTGCTCTCCGTGACCACAGCCGCGACCGCCTCCTTCTCTTCGATCGCCTCCTTCTCTTCGACCTTGGGCGCGACAGCATCCTTGGGCGCGACAGCTTCCTCTTCCTCCTCGACAGCCTTGGCCTCATCGGCCACCGGCTGCACGGTGGCGCTGGGCGGGGCCTTTAGACCAGCCATCACTGCTAGGGCAAAGAGCGAGACACGGGCCTCCGAGCCCTCGAGCGGGGCGACCGAGTTCGCCGTTGTCTGCACAACCTGCACGGCCTCAACGGCCACGTGCTGCTGCACAAAGCCGCCTTCGGTCACCTCCTCCTTGTCCTTGTCCAGCTGCTCCTGCTCCTGCTCCTTTTGCTCTAGCTGCCCCTGCTCCTTGCCCTGGGCCTGGGCCTGGTCCTCTTCGTCTTGGCCCTCGCCATCCTCCTCCTCCTTGACCTCTTCCTGGTCGTCCTGATCGATGGTTTTGCTCGCATCCTGCTTGACGGCGGGCTCTACATCCTGCTCGGTGATTGCAGCCTCGACGTCCTGCTTCACGGTGGGCTCGACATCCTCAAGCGCCTGAACAATGGCGTCAATCTGAGCGTCCATCCGCTTGGCGCGCAGAACGTCCTTGGCGGAAGACTCCTTGGGTGGCAGGTTGGCGTTGGAGTCGAAGGCGCAGTTCTCGTCTGCCACGTTCATGCTCTCCTCCTGCAGACGCTGCATGCGTTCGAGCACGCGGTCCACGGTTTTAGCGGACACTGGGGCGCCGATTTGCTTGGTGACGCGCGCCGCGAGATCGACGCTGCTCAGGGCGGGGTTCGCGAGGCTCGTCTCGGAGATGGCCACGGCCGTCCGACTCGCCTCTGCGCTGCGACTCATGGCACCCCTCCTTCCCCCACTCTAGCTTGCTGTTTTGGCCTCCGGCCCTTGGCCCTCGCGCCAAAAGCCTTGTTTCCTTGCGGCGGCGGTCGGTTCACACAAGAGGCCCACCACTGCACCACGCCAGTCACTCACGTGGCAGCCAGCGAAGAGGCTGACGCACCAGGCGTCGGCCAAAAGGTCGCGCGCCGCTGCGATAAGTTAGCCCTCCTTTGGTCTGTCCTGGCTCGCTTGTTGGCCTCGCCTTTGCTTCCGAGCCGTGCACTGGTTTCAAAAACTCCACTTTTCATCAGCCAGCCTGCTTCAAGTTGTTTGTGACTTTGGCTTCCGAGTCGCCTGCTGGCAAGGCAAGTGTAACGGTTACTTTTTTCGATGCATGCAGTGCCATGCCATCGTAATAAGCTGGGTAGATTTGGGCTTCTCTCTCGCTCTCTCTCTGTCTCTGTTTCATGCGCGCTGCCGGGACATGAATGTTGAATTTGCTTGTAGTTAATCTTTTCGTTTTGATCTCCAAGTAACGTTTGAAGTGGTGCCAAACCATCTCTGCGTGCATCCGCGCGAGCTTGAGAAGTTGAATGAGCTTCAATCTCGCTTCAGTGCAAGTGTATCACAGCGGCGGCGGCAACGAACCGACCGGCGACCTGCGGCGCCTAGGGCTGCTCGGCGGCCGTTCTTGCCTGCCAACGACAGCTTCGGGTGCCCCCGCTCAGCGGCCCTCCTGCTCCTGAGCGCGCAGGAGAGCCTCGAGAGACGAGCCCTTCTTGGACGACGCCGCGGCGGCCTCGTTGTTGTTGCTGCCGTCATCGTCGCCGTCCGCAGCGGCGGCCTCGACGACGGCGCGCTTGTCGGCGGCCGCGAGAGGCTTGATGAGAAGGTCATCGTCGTCGTCCTTCTTGCGCAAGGGCTGCAGGCCCTCAAAGGCCGGGGGGGGGGGGCCTCGGCGGCCGGCTTGGAGGCCGAGTTGTCGCCGTTGGCAGAAGCGGACTTGGGCTTGGCGACCGAGATGGAGGCCGTGGGCTTGGGCGCCGGCTTGGGCTTGTCCTCGGTGGCCACCTTGGCGCGCGAGCTGTCGCCCTGCAGGGGCGCGTTGCTGGCGGACCCGGTCTCCTCGACCTGCTGCTGCAGCTTCTTCTTGAAGTCGGCGATATCGCCAGGGAAGGTGACGACCTCGCCGTTCTCGACGAGCCAAATCTCCTGGGCGACCTGCGAGATGAGGCGGATGTCGTGCGAGACGACGCAAACGCCGCCCTCGAACTCGTTGATGGCGTCGGCGAGCGAGTCAATGGTCTCCATGTCGATGTTGTTGGTGGGCTCGTCAAAGAAGATGAAGTTCGGGCGCTGCTCCGCGATGGTGGCAAAGACGAGGCGCGAGCGCTGGCCGTCGGAGAGCTGCGAGATCTTCATGGTCTGTGCCGGGCCGGTGATGCCGAAGCGGCCAATCATGCTGCGAATGCGGTCGACCGAGTTGACCTCGCCCGTGACAAGGTCCTTGGGGAAGACCTCCTGCATGTACTCGATGGGCGACTTGTCAAAGGGCAGCTGGTCGACCGTGTGCTGCTGGTACGAGGCGATCTTGAGGTGGTGGTGGCGACGCACCATGCCCTCGGTGGGCATGAGGTCGCCCATGAGCAGCTTGCACAGCGTGGACTTGCCGCAGCCGTTGGGACCCACCAGGCACACGCGCGAGTCGCAATCCAGGCCGCGGTCGACGCCCGTGTAGAGCAGCTCGCAGTTCGGGTACGCGAAGCCCACCTCCTGCAGCTGCAGCACGGGCGGCGGCAGCTTGCCGCACGGGTAGAAGCGGATCTTGAGCCGGCGCTCGTCCACCACCTTCTCGGTGAGACCGCCGCGCATCATCTTCTCCAGCGTCTTCTCCTTGGACTGCGCCTGCTTGGCCAGCTTGGCCGAGCCGTGGCCGAAGCGCGCAATGTAGTTCTTCATGTCGGCGATCTGCGCCTGCTCCGCCTCGTACTGCTTCTGCTGGCGCACCTCCTTCTCGCCGCGCGTGCGCACGTAGGTGTCGTAGTTGCCGCCAAAGTACTCCAGCTTGCGGTTGCGCAGCAGAATCATGTTGGTGCACACACCGTTCATGAAGTCCTGCGAGTGCGACACCAGCAGCAGGATGCGGTTGAACTTCTGCAGGTACTGCTCCAGCCAGACGACCGCGCCCATGTCCAGGTGGTTCGTCGGCTCGTCCAGGATGAGAAAGCTCGGGTTCAGGTACAGCGCCTTGGCCAGGGAGATGCGCATGAGCCAGCCACCGGAAAAGTCCTTGGTCTTCTTGGCCTGCATCTCCTTGGTGAAGCCCAGACCGTTCAGGATGGACGCCGCGCGCGCCTCCGCGGTCTCGGCGCCCAGTTCGTCGAGGCGCTCGAAGATCTCGCTCAGCTCGTCGCTCAGCGCCGTCTGTTCCACGTCCGTCAGCGTCTCGTCGCCCAGCATCTCCGTGAGCCGGTCCGACTCGGCCTCCAGATCGGCCTTCTCCTGGTCCACCTCCAGCACGGCCTCGAGCGCCGTCTTGTCCGTCTTGTCCATGCCGCGCTCCACCGTGTACACGTCAATGTTGCCGGGCCGCGGGATGATGCCGCTGGCCAGCGCGCGCAGCAGCGTCGACTTGCCCTCGCCGTTGCGCGCCACCAGGCCGTACCGGTTGCCCCAGCTCAGCGTCAGCGTCGAGTCCTGCACGAGCTCGAACCCGTGGTACGAGACCGTCAGGTTCTCGATCTGGATTTGCTTGGCCGTCGCCTGAATCTTCTTCTCGTTCGTGCCGTACGTCGCCACGATGTCCGGGTACATCTCCGGCACCGGCCGGCCCAGCCGCGCGCTCGCCGCCGCCGCGTCGGCCGCGGCCTGCTTGTCCTCCGAGCTCACCTTGGCGCTGCCCGCGCCGCCATCCTCCGCGCCGTTCGCCGCGGCCGCCTTGGCGGCCTTCTTCTTCGACTTCTCGCTCTTGGGCGCGCCCGCCAGCTTGCCCTTCTTGCCCATCTTGCCGCCGCCGCGTCCGCCGCCGCGCACACCGCCGATGACGCCGCGCGCGATGATGCTCTGCCGCCCCTCCGTCGCCGCCTCCCCCTCTGCCTCTCGTGCGCGCCGCCGCCACCAACTGCCGACCCGCGCCTTGCTACCTCGCGCCCGCCCTGACGCTGCTGGCGCCGCGGCACGGCGCCACGGCCGCGACCCGCGCCTTGCTATCTAGGCACCACCACGGCGCCGCCGTCGCTGCGTCACTCACCGTCGCCAGTGCTGGCACTGCGCTGCTGGCACTGCAGTGCTGGCACTGCGCAGGCCTCGGGCTCGGCCGCACTGGGCACGCGCCGCTCGGAGGGAGCGGCCGCCCTGAGCGACCACGAGTCCGAGCACCGTTGGAGAGTAAACTACTCTTACTATGTTGGCGCCGAAACTCTCCGGCGCATGCTCGTGATCATGATCGCAGGCGGCGTGCTCACTGTCGGCTCATGACTCGACTCACATGTCAGATCAGGAGCCTGAGAGGTCCGTGGCGAGCCTCGCCTCTTCTCTGTCAGTCAAGTCGAGCTCCTCCCTCCCTCCGAGTCCTGCAGTGCTGGCTGGTTTGCCGTGCCAGTGGCAGCGGGTGACGCTGCGGCGAGCAACGCCGAGACAAACGCTCGCCTTGCTGACTCGGACGCTCGGTGAGGACTGACAGACGCCCGGGAATCGGGAGGGCCTCGACTTGAGCATGAGCCTGCCAGTGGGCGCCGCCGGCGGGGGTGGCAGCCTGAGGTATGAGGTCTTTTTTTTACTCTCACAATGAATCAGGCTCTCGCATGCATGGCGTCCTTGGTGACGAAGAGGGCGTCCGGGGCATCCGAGCTGCTCTCAACAACCTTGGCCGTGTCGGCATTGGCCAGTGCCGCCATTTCCACCACACCCGTCTCATCGTCGCCCGCCGTGCGCTGGTCGTGACGACTGCGACGACGACGGCGACGAAGAAGAACGACCGCCACGCCCACGCCCGCAACGAGAGCGAGGACGCCGGCCGAGACGCCCGCCGCAAGTGCGACAATCGTCGAGCTGTCATCGTCACTGGAGTTGGCCGAGTCCGCGCCGGAGTCGCCGCCGCCCGAGGGCCGCGAGTATGTGGTCGTGATGGCCTTGTGCGTGGGGAGCATCCGCGCCCGTCTCTGGACAACCATCGAGGCGATCTCCTCACTGGATGGCACCTGCCAGTCAAAGAGAGCAGCGCTGCCGTCCTCCGGGTGCTCGACAAGGGCCGGGAGCTGAAAGGTAAAGTTCGACGGCGTGTCGGCGTCCGTCTGCAGGCGGCGGCGACTCGACACGTAGATGCTCTGGGCCCGGTTGCCGTAAAGGTCGTGCACGCCGTCAATGCGGATCTTCACAGTAGCCGCGCTCCAAAACGCGGTCTCGGCAGCATCACGCGTGCGGAGAACGGCAGACAGGGTGCGTAGAGTCGCGGTGCAGGACGTTGCGACATCCGCAGTTCGAGTCTCGTCCTGGTCCGTCATGGTGAAGGAGAGGTCCAGCCGCGAGCAGTCGATCGGCTCGTCAAAGTTGAAGTTGGCCACCGGGGCCGAGAGCGCGGCCTGCCGCACGTTGCGAACCGGCGACCACGACTCGAGCACCGGGCCGCTGACATCCTTGATGCCCAGGCGTCGGCTCGAGCGCGCCTCCCCCAGTGTTACGCCGGTCTCGGCGGAGACGCACACGGCGCGCAGCTCGAGCAGGTAGCGACCCTCCTGCAGCGCCTGGTCGTCGGCGTCCAGCTGGAGCATGGTCTCGCCAGTGGGAAAGGTGGCGAGCTTGAACCAGTCGCCGACCTCGAGGCCCGCCTGGTAGCTGACGGCCCAAACAGACACCTCGGCCCCGTCACTGCTCGCGGACGAGGCGGCGCGCGCATACCGTAGCGTCACTGGCGTGTCCGCCTCCGAAAGGACCCAGGTGGACGTGCTACCCGCGAGATCTCCGGACCACGCCACCGAAGCGCAGGCGGAGCCCCACTCAAGGCGGTACTGCAGCGAGCCGCTGATGCTCGCGTCGCACGCAGATTCAACCTGGATCTCCACGTCGGTGGCTAGCACGGCGGCGTCCAGGCGATCAAAGAAGACCGTGACCTCGTGCACTTGCTTGGCGTTCACTGTGAGCGCAAAGTCCTGGCTCAAAGGCTCGCCGCCCACGCGATAGATGACGCCGCCCGTGGCGGACTGCGCGTCCACCGAAATGTGCAGATCCACGGAGTCATCGGAGTTGGCCATGCCGCGCGTGTCGATCTTAAACGTGAAGCTGCCCTCGTCGCTCTCGAGCGCCTCGGGCAGGACGCCCACCTTGGAGAGCACAAAGGCCTCGCGAGCGTCCGTGCCCGGGACGTGCGGGCATTTCGTCTGACCGCCGCACACGCGGTACACGTGCGAACCGCAAAAGGGAGAGATGAACATCTCCACGCAAATCGTATCGCCCGCGTTCTCCAGGTGAAACCGAGTCGCGGCCGTCGTGCTGGTCTCCTCGGTCTCCGTGGTGAGCTCTTCCCGCGTCGTGACGCGGGTGAAACTGAAGTCGCTCGTGACCTCGGAGTTCAGCTCGAGCTTGGGAATGAAAGCCCAGCCGCCAAAGGAGTACCCGAACGCAACACTCACGCCGGCCTCGAGCGTTGACGAGGTCATCGAGTTGTCAAAGTCCACCAGCGCCGATCCGGTCTCCGTGGAGGCCACCTCGAGCTCAATCGACGACGCGCCAAAGGTGATGCGATTCGGCACACCCTCCCCGCCGGCGACGCCGGAGTTTGACAGATCGAACGGGAAGCCCAGCGCATTGCGTGCGTCGTTCTCCCAGTGCCGCAGCAGGTCCTCCCACCGCTGCCGCTCCGCCCTGGCCCTCCTCGCGAGCAGCTGCGCGTCAGGGTCCTCGGTCTTGGGCTCGTTCACCTCGATGGTGTCCAGGACCAAATCCAGCGCCTCGAGGCAATCAGACCGCGAGTAGAAGACCATGGACGACTTGGCACTGCTCCAACTTATGGAGTCGCGCGACGATACCTTGCATGTCTCGTCGTCGAAGGTCATGCGCTTGGCCTGCGTGATGTTTGCCACCGATCCGACGAAGAGTACCATGTCGGCGTCGTCGCCAGACAGACCGTCGGGCGTCTGCAGAGTCAGCGACTGCATGTCGATCTTCGTGTTGGCCGCGTCATCCAGCTCAGTCGTCTCCTGCCTCGTGTTGCCCATCCCGACCGATCCGCCCACGGTCAGAGTGCCGCCAAACGCCCCGGTCTCGACCGATAGCGCCACGCTGCTGTGCCGATTGCGCTCGTTTGTGGTCTCCACGTGCAGCGTCTCCTCCGTCGCGATGGAACCGGCAAAGGTGACGGACGCATACGAATCGACAACAGTGGGCGGCGCGTACAGGTAGTACAACGGGATGGCGCTCTCACTCGCCATGGCGACCACCGTGTTCTCGCGCAGAATCTTGTCGCCCACCACGAGAAGGCTCAGCGCCGACTCCCTGCCCTCTACATTTGGCCCCCAGATCGCCTCGTTTTCCACGCGGAAGTGCACCGACCGCAAAAACTCATTCACCTCGTGCTCGTTCGCCTCGTCGTTGCTCGGCGCGGACGCCTGCGACACGGGCAGCGGAAGCACTGCCTCCGCGTACGTCGTGTTGTAGACGGGTTCTGTCTTGATCTCAAACGGAACGTCGCACGCGATATCGCCACATGCGACCTGGAAGCCAGGCGCCAGGTGGCTCTCCACCGCGATGCTCGTGTTGGCCGGGAGCATGTCGCAGGTCTGACCGTTGAATTCCTGCCGTGGCTGCGCAAGCACGGCAATCGTGATGCCTCCCTCCACGACGTCGTCAAACGGCGCGTCCTCCTCGCCGCATGCCGCCGTGCTGTGCGCCACGGCGCCCTTGGTCACCGAGAAAGTGAGCGCTGGCACCGGCTCATACACAACCTCCAAAAAGGCCTCGACGGCCGTAAGGTTGATCGTACGGACCTCGTCCGTGTTGGGGAAGCGGTACGCAAAAGCGTCATCCAGAATCAGCTTGAAGTCGTTGTCCTCGGCGTACTCCAAATCGAAGCGGAAGCTCGTGGCTGGGACTTCGATCGTCTTCGTAAGCAGGATGCTGCCCCCCGTGAACGACTCCGACAGCCCCGGACACTCGACCGAGGTGAGCTTGACCTCGTACCCGCCGGCTGAGAAACCGCACTGCGTCGCCGCGCTGTAGACGTCGAGCCGTCTCGTCGTGACGTCTCTGACGTTGATGTCCGTCAGTCCCGACGATACCAAGTGCCCGGAGTGCAGCAGGAGGTTGTCCGTGTGCTCGTTGGCGCCCGTCGCCACCTCGAAGGTGTGGTTGGCGTAGGAGAAGTTGAGCATCACCTGGTAACCACCCGGGGCCGCGAGCGTGTAGTCGCCGCTCGACGTGGTCTGCGTTGACGCAATCAGCACTGGGTTGCTCGGATCTGAGACATCGTAGGCGCTGACTTCGATGCCTCCAATGCCGCACGGCGAATTGTCGTACTCGAAAATCGCGCGCCCGGAGATCTCGTATACGAGCAGGTCGACCAGGCGCACATACATCGTCTGCAGGTAGCCGAGCTCGAATGTCTGTGGGAGCTCCAGCTCCTCGCAGCTCGTGTCGGCGCTGACGGTTGTGGCCACGCAGAACTTGAAGTCCGACTCGCTGCCCGGGCGGGTCACGTTCATGATCGTCACATCGACCGCGGACACTGACGTCTCGTGATTGACGAGCACGTCCACGGCGCCGCCGTCCGCGGTCTCCGCAAGGTACGTCGTTTCGCCCCCTTGCAGGGCGTACTCGATGAGCACGTCACTCGACCCGGCCGACCCAGTCGGTGTGACGGCCTGGAAGCGAAGTTTGGCGAGCAAGTTTTTGGTCATGGTCGCGCAGTGCTCGATTTTGTCCATCGGAGTCTCGCTGGGCGCATCCAGGGCCCAGGAATTCGGCCGCTTCGCGTAGGAGGAGCCGTCCCCAGCGTAGTCCGCCGGGTACAGCACAAGGCAGGCCCGCACTGCTGTGCCGAGCTCCGGGTCGGGGATGCCCTGCACGAGAGACTGCTCTTGTGCCAAGCTCGAGCACGACACGCGCGCGTTTTCGCGAGCGCCGCCGCGGCTGTAGCCCGAGAAGGTGTCGCCCTCCTCCACTGCGTACAGCTGAAAGCCCATGACGGCGGACTGGAGCACGAAGCTCGTGAAGGTCGCCTCGACAGCGTGGTTGTTGTCGGTGATGACCTGCGAGAAGACCAGGTCGTCCATGATGTATTCGTTCCAGTTGAAATCCGACGCCGTTGCCACGTAGCCGAGCTCCGTCACGCGCTCCGCGGCTTGCGAGCCGGGGCAGACGCGGTGCTCACACTGAACGCCTGCCCGGTCGCTATCGGCGCACGCTTTGCGGTTGTTGCTGCACACGTGGTTCGCGGGGCATGGTACACAGCGCGAGCTGTCGCCCTTGGAGAAGACGAGGCCCTGGATGGGAAGTGTGGGATTATCAACATAGGTGTTGTTTGGACAGGTGTTGCACTCGCCGAGCCCAGCCGTGTAATGCTCCTTGCCGCTGATGATTTCGTTGTAACCGGAACTGGTGAGTGAACATCTGGCGCCGTCCGTATCTTCTGCGGATCGGTAGATGAAAGCAACGCACTCTCCGTGATCTCGGCAAAGTTCCTGGCAGCCATAGAGGTCAACTGAGCTAGTGCTGAACAGCTCAACAGAGCCCTGAGGCTCCCAGCCGGACATCATGCACCCAGGGGACGCGACCATGGTTTCGTAAAGCTCCTTGTCCGTGGCGCCCTCTTCGCACTGACTCTCCCCAGCGCTGTTCACAAAGCACTTTGCGCAGGTATCGCCAACCCCCGACACCTGCACAAGCTCGGTGTGGTTCTTCACGCATGCATGGTCCGTGAGACAGTCTCTCGTTCCGGAAATATTCCTTTCACTTGCCGTCAATCCTTTCAGGACAACTTCTGTCCTGATCCAGCACGTCCCTCCCTCGACGTCGAGTGACCAGAACACGCACTCCGGGTTTGCTTGGCACAGTCGACGGCAGTGGTGTGGGCTGTCAGCAATCTGGCTGGTGGCACCAAGGTCGCCCAAAAGCAGCCCAGAGACCCAGCATCCGGGCTCGCTGACCAAGGCTCGAGCGAGGAGGTTAGAGGTGCTTGAACTCTCGACGAAGACCCCGTTCGTGCACAGGTATCCAAAAGGGCAATGCATGCAGCGATCCGTTCGCATGTCCTCGCCCGCCTTGTAAAAGTCCGTCGGCAGGCAGGACTCGCAGTTCCGCAAGCCCAACACACGCCCGCTTTCGAGCGGGTACGAGAGTGGTGCCTGCGCGAAGGCACTGGCGCGCTTGAGCCAGCACCTATGGAGGGTCCCGTCAAACGAGAAGACGCCGCACTCCTGAGTTGCTTGACAAAACCGCCGGCATTCGTGAGCATTCTCGCTGTACAAGTACGTGTGCACGTTCTCACCGGGAAGATCCCAGTCCGACACAGCACACCCCGGGTTTTCGAGCATAGCGCGGAGCACGTCGGCCGAAGCGTATGGGATGGTGACCTGGCCTCCGCTGCAGGAGCCCTCGTAGGGACAACGCGCGCAGAGGTCTTCTCCGTCAGAGGCTGAGCCAGCTCGAAGGTAGTAGCCTTCTTCGAGACAGGTGGAGCACGCACGCGAGCCGGAGTACATGCCTGCCGCCTCCACTTCTGAGACAAAGGCTTCGCCTGACATCAGGTAACACGTGCTGGAGGTCTCATTGAAGCTGAAGAGGACGCATTCCGTGGTGCGCTGGCACCAGCGACGGCAGCTGTGCGGGTCCGCGACACGGTCGATGGCGCTGAGTGCGTCGTCCACCCGAAAGGTGCGGTTCACCAGCATGCAGCCCGGGGCCTCCAGCATCTCCGCGTAGTCAACCTGCTCGTACTTGCCGCTCGAGCAGGGAATACCTTCTGGGCACGGCGTACAGGTTTCCGTGGCCGAGACGGCACTCGCACGAACAAAGCCAGTCTCGTTGCAAGTCCAGCAGTTGCGCAGGCCGGACGTCAACCAGTCCTTGTCCTGCGGAATATGAATCGCGCCTCCGGTCTTAATCCAGCACAAGGCTTTGCGTTGCTCATATGTCCAGAGCTCGCACGCGGGATTGTTCTGACACGCGAGGCGGCACGCAGACAGGTGTGGGATGTTCTCGAGCGGGTTCTCAAGAATGTCACTAAACCGCAGGTTGAGCCCCACCGAAAGGCATCCAGGTGTCGCAAAAAGCGTCTCTAGGGCCTCTCTGCTGGCCAGCGCGTAGTTGTTGGTCAGCTTCCCGTCTTGACACATGGGAAGATCTGCGTCGCCGCCAGCGCAGCGCCAGCATGGGTCCCTGTTGGGCAAGACGTCGGGGGACAGGTAGACGTTGTCACCGTAGCAGGTGCTGCAATCCCGCGCCCCGATGAAGGCGCCGCCTGCCACGCCCGTCTCGATGTCATCCATGTCAATCCTGTCATACAGGCTGCAGCTGTCCGTCGAGGATATGAAGGCAAAGGCCACGCAGCTCCCGTGGGCCTGGCACCACTGTCGGCACTCGTGAAAGTGCACCACGTCCGAGATCACCTGGACCGGATCGATGCTGCTCCCGGGCCGGACTTCCTCCAAGAGGCATCCCTCAGATTCATGGAGCTGCAACAGAGTGGCGCTCGTGCTGATGCTGCTGGCGCACAGCGACGGGTCCGCGCAGGCCACACAGGTGTCCGTTCGCGCCTCAGAAGCTACGTCCATGTAGCCCGCGTCCAGGCAGGTGAAGCAGTCGCGCGCGCCGCTGACCGCATCCGGGTTGTCGTACTGGCGCGCAAAAGCCTTGCCGGTTTTGAGAAAGCACGTCAGGTCCTCGCGGTTCCACGTCCACATCATGCACGCGTGATTAGCCTGGCACTCGCGGCGGCACGAGTGAGGACCCATCACGTTCTCCACATAGGATGCATCCGAGATATCGTTCCCGTAGTAGTCCACGCTGTCCTTCATGCACCCGGGCAGCTCCATGAGCGCCAGAAACTCTGCGTTCGTTGTCGCACCGCCGCTACAGTCCGTCGACCTGGGGCACGGCACGCATGTGCTATGGTCCTCATCTGAAGCAGTGGTGCCGGCACTTGGTGCTTGAAAGAAGCCCGACGGGTAGCAACTGGAGCATGAGGCCAGGCCCGAGATGAGACCGATCTCGATGGTTGTTTGGTTCCTCGTCGCGGTCTCCAGCGCGTCCACGGTCTTGAGCCAGCATTGCAGCTGTACTTTGGAGTATGTGAAGACCTCGCAGTCGGCGTGCGTCTGGCACCTGCGCCTGCAGTCCTCCACATTCGCGACCAGCTCCAGCACACTCACGTCCGAGCCTGCAAAGTCCCACTCATCCAGCACGCAGCCCGGCTGGCCCGCCACGTCCGCCTCGTCCACCACTTCCGCTACGCCCAGCACCGCCCGGCTCATGAACAGCGCTAGCATCGCCACCACGCACCCCATCATCTTCACCTCTTTCATCGCCCTGCTTCACTCTGACAGTGAGTACAGCTCTGCGAAGGAGCTCTGCAAAGCGGCTCTGCCGAAGCGACTCTGCGAAGCTGCTCTGCGAAGGAGCTCTGCTTTTCGATGAAATTGTCGAGTGGGTGCACGCGCTGCTCGCGAGCTGCCGAGCGCCACCACTGCCGCAGTCCGAGTGCCCCGGTCATGCTGGTGTGGAAGCGAGACCTGAGCGAAACCCTGAGCGAAACCCCTACCAACTACCTGGTCCGCCGTCGGGGCAACGTTCGAAGCTAGCCTTGCAGCACCGGGTGCACGGAGGCTCATTTGTGCACGCACAGCAACGGCAGATCACGGTCTGAGCTTGTGGGTGCCTTTGCACGCACAGCAACGGCAGATCACGGTCTTGAGCTTGGCGCGCGAGCTGGGTGCCTCAACCCCTCAGCCCTCCGAAGTTGCCGATCGTGCGGCCCCGATTGCCTCCGCTTGCCCGCTTGCCTGCTGCTTCCGATGCATTTTTCTTCCGTGCTGCACTGCAGTGCCAGTGGTCTCCGGCAGTGCCAGTGGTCGCTCCTTCAAGTTGTCCCCCACTTTGCCCACTTTGCTAATTAGTTGGCTGGTAGAGTGAGTGAGCTTTCAACTGGGGTCCTCGCGGCAGCGCTGCGCTGCAGTGGGCCGCCAGACAGGTAGGTGACAGGAGCAAGCCGCGTTGCCAAGCCTGAGGCGGGCTCAGTTTGAGTCAGATCAGACGCGGATGAGTCAGACCAGGCGCAGATGAGTCAGACCAGACGCAGATGGGCGACTCGGAGGCCGCCGCCGGGCTGACTGTGCATGGGTGCCAAGTCGAACATGCCATGGAGCGGCCCAATTGGAGCGGCGCGACTCGGACTGGCGACGCCATGCCAGGCTGCGAGGGCCTGGAGTGAACACTCGCCAGGGCCGCCGGGCCAACCTCGGACAGGCAGGTGATGTTTCTCGGAGGCGTCTCTCGCTTGCATCGCTCTGATCAGCTGCTCCCCACGCCGCAGAAGAGAGCTTTCTGCTTGGCTTCTGCCGCTGGCGGCCTCGACTGAGCGTCTCAACTACCAGTAGGACATTTTGGTTTCACGAGTCAAGCGTAGTTCTGTTTCTCTGTTATTAGGTCATGATACGAGCTCGGCAAGGACTGGCCGCGCCATCACGACGCTCTCGACCTCCTTGGCGACGAGAAGGGAGCCCTGCGGCTTGTCCTTGAAGAGGCTCTTGCGGAGCAGATCGCGCGCGTTCAGCATCGAGGCGCGGGTTCGCTTGCTACCTGCACCACTCGCGCCAGCGCCAGCGCCAGCGCCTCCTGCGCCGCGACCGATCTCAGCGTCTGGAGGCACGAACTCGGCCTCGGCGATGGGCATGCCCTTCTTGGCCGAGTTGCGATTCAAGTACAGCACGACGCCGGCCGCCACAGCGCCGCTCGCCGCTGCAGCACCGACGACGGCTCCAAAGGGAAAGCTCGCGTTGTTGTTGCCGCCGCTGTCATCGCCACTGCCGTCGACCTGGTCGTTACTGCTTGCCGATGTTGGTGCCGCAGTCCGGTGCGTGCAGAGGCCACTGTCGAGGAGCGGCTGGGCACAGTTGTAGTGCTGGCACAGACCGTCACTCTCGCCGGAGGTGGACACGCATGTGGAGCCCTCCGGCGCGGACCGCAGACCAACCCAGGATACGTTGCGCGGGCTCGCCTTGTTGACGCCGGACGGCAAGATGGCGATGTCCGCGCAATTCCACGTCCCCTCCGGATAAAAGTCCCCGTTGATATTGGACGTCGGTCGCCCGCCCTGGTAATACCACTGCAGCACGCAACGCTCGCAGGTGACGCCGCTCGGCAGCTCGTACTGCATCGTCAGATTCAGACCGGCCTCGGGCTTCGGGACCACCCAGCGCTCGTCATTGTACTTTTCCGAGGAGCAAGTGCCGCCGTTGTTGCAACAGGAGCCTGCCGGGTTGCCATCGTAGTAATAGTCCTGCACCCAACACTTGCTGTACTCGGCGCGTGCGGTGATTGTGCTGGAGCTACCTTTGTAGTCCGCGGGGGATGCTCGTCCCGTCTCCATCGCGCCGTTGTACGTCTGAGCAACATCGTCGCGGTCAAACTCGAGCACGTGGGTGTTCAGGCACTCTTGGGTGATGGGTTTGGTGAGGTCCACGCCGCCATCGTCCAGGTTGCATAGGCGAAATTCAAACCAACCCCAGCGGTGCGTTGTCAGCACCACATTGAAGGTGACGGTCTCGCCCTCGGTGAAGACCGCCACGGGCGGGCCAGCGCCGTAAGCGTTGGGCGACATGAATTCACGCCTGTCGCTGTTATCGCCGCAGAGCCCGTGCCCGTAACGCTGCTCGATTGCGCTTCCGCCTGCATTGAGCATGTCAAGTCCCTGGGCGCCCCGCGACCCGCCCTCGTATAGAACGTTGCGCGCCGGAGGGTATGCCAGATACCCTTCGCCGCGCGCGCCCTGCACAAGCGCCAGCACCACGAGCACCACGGCCGCGCGCATGCCGTCACGCTTGCAAGCAAGCAAGCTTCAGCAAGGCTAGCTAGCTAGCCTCTAGCTAGCTAGCTCTAAAGCCAGCCAGCCAGCTAGAGCCAGCCAGCCAGCCAGCTAGCCCGCCAGCCAGCTAGTGGTTTGCTGCTTGCTCGCCGCCGCTCGCCCCTCGCTCGCTCGCTCGCTCGCTCACTTGCTCGCTGGCCGCCCACTCACTCGCCCGTTCATGCGCTCCGTCCTTCCCTCGCTCGCTTCGGGTCGTGCCGCTCAGGCTCATCCACACGCGCACCCCGCGCATTGTCCAATCGTGAGCGCTTGGATGCAGCTGCGCATGCTGGTGGTGTGTCCATTTTATTGATTGGGACCCACGTGTCCAGTCCCGCTTTGGGAACCTGGTCGTTGGATGCGCTAACTCACAACAAACCTTCAAGAGCTGTTCCATTCGTAACGATTTCAATCATCATCAACGAGCTGCAGGGCTCGCTGTTATAGTTCGCGGTTCAAGGGACAGTCACCCTCAACGGGCATGGCGACGACGACCTGCTCGATCGACTTGGCGGTCATGGGCAGCGCGGAGGTCGAGCTCCCTGAGGTGAACGACATGTTGGAGCTTGCTGGCGACGCCACCGGCGCATCCTCCATTCCGAAGAAGCGGGCAATCGACGCTCGCGCTCTGCGCAGACCAGGAGGCGCGCGAGGCCCGCGGTCTCCAAAGCCTGCCTGCGCGGCGAGGAAGTTGATCTGAGCTTGAGTCGCGGACGACTTGCGCTTCGATATGAAGAGAGCAAGAACGCCGGCCAGCCCGAGCACGACTCCGCCTCCAGCGATCGCGACGCTAAGAAAGAGCGGGGTCAGGGCCTCCGTCGATTCGGTTGCTGTCGGTGCCTGGGTCGCGAAGTTGCCGCTGTCTACTGTGGAGAGAGTTGGCGCAATGGTTGGCGCCTGCGTTGGCGACTGCGTTGGCAACTGCGTCGGTCTCCACGTCGGGCTCGCCGTCGGCGCGTCTGTGGGTGTCATGGTAGGCGCGTCCGTGGGCGCCACCGTGGGCAGCACGGTTGGCGCCGCCGTAGGGGTTCGCACGCAGAGCCCGGACTCAATCAGGGGCGCGGAGCACGCATAATGGCGGCAGACGTCGTGGTCGTCCCCGCTGGCTGCCTTGCAGGTGACTTGGTCGCCCGAAGTCCCCTTGAGGCCGACCCATGCTGTCTCAAGGATGGTGGCCGGGTCGGCGCCGTCGTCAATGATGGCCACATCGGCGCAGTTCCATGTCCCCTCCGGGTACCAGTAGCCGTCCACGTTGTCCGCTGGCCTTCCTGCCTGGTAATACCACTGCAGAACGCAGCGCTCGCAGACCACGTCCTTGGGCAGCTTCAAGCGCACTGTGTAGTTGAGGCCGGCGTCGCTGTCGGGCCTCGGCACCACCCAGCGCTCCTTGTTACTGGCCTCGTCCTCGCAATCGCCGCCCCCGTTGCAACAGGACCCCTCAGGACTCCCGTCGAATTCATCATCCTGCAGCTCGCATTTGCTGTTCTCCGCGCGATCTGAAAGGTCTGAATCACCCTCGTAGTCCGCCGGCGAGGACCGCCCGGCCTCCATCACCTCCTCTGGGTAGGCATCCTCCGTCGGCGACTTGTCAAACCGTAGGATGTGCTCGTTCAGACAGGCCTGCGAGATGGGCTGCGTGAGGTCAACGCCACCATCCGGCAGCACGCACAGGCGGAACTCAAACCAGCCCCACTGGTGCTCCGTCAAGACGATGTTCACATCGATGCGTTCTTGCACCTCGTAGACCACCACGGGCGGGCCACCGCCGTAGGCATTCGGCGAGGTGAACTCGCTGCGATTGCTCCAGTCGCCGCAAAGACCGTGGCCCTGCACCAGCTCCACGGCGCTCCCGCCCGCCTGCAAGAGGGAGATGCCGTCTGGCCCGCGCGACCCGCCCTCGTAGAGCACATTTCTTGCCGGCGGGTACGCCAGGTACCCAGCGCCTTGCGCGCTCCGCACCGCCCCGAAGACCGCGGAAGCTGCGAGCACGAAGGCGGCGGCGGCCATCGCTCCGCCGCGTTGTGGTTCTGCCGCTAGCTAGCGGCAGACTAATTGGTCAGTCCAATCTCGTCCGGCGCCACCACTTCCCCCCCTCACTTCCAGCCCCCACACCTAGCTACTTGGACTGTCCCTGTCAAGCAAGGGCCGAGTAGTGCGCGCTGGCATTGAGCTGCGCCAGAACATGTGGTGGACTCAGACTTCAAGCGATTTGTCCCGTGCGATCACGCAAGAGGCGACACCAAAAATTAAGCGAGCGAGGGATGAAAGTGGGCCGGGCGTGCACGGCGCTCGGCTTGCACGGCGCTCGGCTTGGCACGGCGCGCTCGGCTCGGCACGACGCTCGGCTTGGCACGGCGCTCGGCTTGCCGGGCTTGGCACGGCGCTCGGCTTGCCGGGCTTGGCACGGCGCTCGGCTTGCCGGGCTTGGCACGGCGCTCGGCTTGCCGGGCTTGGCACGGCGCTCGGCTTGCCGGGCTTGGCACGGCGCTCGGCTTGGCACGCCCCCCTTTCACGCGCTCGCGAGAACTAATGAAGAGCCACAACACAGGGTGCAATTCTCTGCTATATTTTAGAAACCAAACCTGCTAGTCAATCGTTGGTTGTGCGACACGGGTTTCGCCTCCGCGACGGGCACATGGGCTTCGTCAACGTCAGAGTCACTCAGCGGCTGCGCCACAAGGACATTATCAATCTCCTTCGCATGCATGGTATGAAAACCAATGGGTTTGTCGTGAGAGGAGAAGAGGCCGCCAGCGCGGACGACAGCCATAAGGGACGTGCGTGAGACCGCGGCAAGCTTGCCAGCGGCTCCGCGGACGCCTGCCGCGCCAGGCGGCCGCGCCGTTTTGCTCCGTGTCGACACGAAGAAGGCAGCTACGCCAGCGAGGCCCAGCACTGCGGCCGCGCCACTCAGCGCAAAAGCCATCGGCGAAAAGGAATCGCTCTTATCAGCGCCAGCGTCATCCTTCTCCGCGCTGTCGTCCGCGTCGTCCGCGTCGTCCTCATCGTTGCTGATCACCGTGTTGTTGATGGTCTCGGTGGACTGCGATGTTGGCGATGCTGTTTGGGATGTTGTCGGTGATTTCGTCGGCGATGCTGTTTGGGATGTTGTCGGTGATTTCGTCGGCAATGCTGTTTGGGATGTTGTCGGTGATTTCGTCGGCGATGCTGTTTGGGATGTTGTCGGTGATTTCGTCGGCGATGCTGTTTGGGATGTTGTCGGTGATTTCGTCGGCGATGCTGTTGGCGTGTTGGTCGTCTCGTTGCTGCCATTGCCGTTGCCATTGCCATTGCCGTTGCCGTTGCCATTGCCATTGCCATTGCCATTGCCATTGCTATTGCTGGCATTCGCGTTGGCATTCGCGTTGGCGTTCGCGTTGACAAGGACATCCGATGCGTCGGTAGCCTCAGCGGCCTCAATGGCAATGTCTGCGCAGTTCCAGTAGCCCTCTGGGTAGTACTCATCCGTATAGTCATCGGAGCTGGGACGGCCAGTCTGCCAGTACCACTGCAAGACGCAGCGCTCGCAGACAACGCCATCGGGCAGTCGGTAGCGCATCGTGTAGTTGAGTCCGGCGTCAGGGGTGGGTAAGACCCAGCGGTTGCTGTTTTCTTGCCTCGTGGAACAGTCTCCGCCCTCGTTGCAACAACTGCCGAGGGGCGCGAAGGAGTCCTCGGTACTACTGATGCTGCCGTTGCCGGCCTGCCCATCAAGACGGTCGCAGAGCGACCAGCGCGCCCTCTCCAAGAGAAAGCTGGTGAAGTAGTCCGCGGGCGAGCTGCGGCCGGTCTCCATGGCGCCTTGGTAGCTGGCTACTGTGTATTCTTCATCGAACTCGAGCACGTGCTCGTTGAGGCAGGTCTGTGTGATGGGCAAGGTGAGGTCCACGCCGCCATCGTCCGGCGCGCACAGCCGGAACTCAAACCAACCCCACTTGTGGTCCGTCACCACGATGTTGATGTCCAAGGTGCCGCCCTCCACGAAGCTCACCGTCGGCACGGCTGCTCCGTACGCATTTGGCGATGTGAACTCACTGCGCAGCGCGCCGTCGCCGCACAGCCCGTGGCCCATCACTCGCTCCGTGTCGCTGCCGCCGCCATTGAGGCCGTCGATTCCGTCCTCGCCTGCCGAACCGCCCTGGGCCAGCAGATTGCGCGATGGCGGGAACGCCAGGTACCCTGAGCCCAGCGCGCGCGGGGGCGATGCCAGCGCCATGAGCGCCACGAGCGCAACGATGACTGGCATGGTGCTGTCACCGCGCGCCACGAGCAACGAATGGGGTCTGCCCACCTGCTTCGTGCTGCAGATTTGTTTGGCACTTGCCCAAAGCCTGCTTGCGGGTGCCCAGCCAAATTAGACTTGGCATCCCTCGCTGGCCTTCGATCTGCGTTCCTGCAATCTCGTGCCTGCCTGCACCCACCGCCTGGACAACGATGGCAAGTGCCCCCACCCACTGGTGGTGGACGGGGCCGGGCCGAGTCCATTTTGAGGTGCAGCCCAGCTCGCGCTCGAAGACGCCCTGGCCCGTCCCTCCGTCCGAGTCCTAAGCACCTGCGCCTGACTGTGAGCGCCGGCTGGCGATACGTCTGACGCGCGGTGTCTCGCAGCTCCGTGCGGCCGTCCGATTCCGTCGCTCCGGCTCGTGGGCGGCCCGCCAAGGTTTCGTTGGTCATGGCAGTGTGAGAGCGGCCGGTGGCGGGCACGGGTACACACCGTTCCTGTAGTGCGAAGAAAGAGAGTGCGGCGGAGCGGGAAGCACACCACGCTTCCACGAAATGGGCGGAGCTATTATTGCGTTTGCGGCCGGGCTGGGTGGGTGGGTGCGTTCGGCGCGTGCAAGTTCGACATGTGATCGTGCACTTGGGTGCTTTTGCTGGGCCACGCTTCGCAACCTAATGACGGCGACGGCGCGGAGCTTCACAACCGAATGGACAGCTGACCTTTATGTAAAAAAAAAAAAGCTACCGTGGGACTAACCTTGTAACACGCCTACTTGGCGTCAGCCCAGCCGTCGGCGATGAGACTGGAGATAATGTCCTGGGAGCGATGACCGAAGATGGGGTGGAGCTGGTGCGCCGCGTCATTGGCGAATGCGTTGGCGACGTCGTTGGTGGTGGAGTTGTCGCGGCGTGCCGCGGCGATAACGGTGCGCGTGACGTTGTAGACGGAGTTCTCCCAGTCGCGGCCGAGGTGGCGCGCCACGATGGGGTCCTCGACGCCGCCCGGGTTGCCAACGCGGCCGTACTGCTCGTTGGAGCAGTTGACGATGCCCATGCGGTTGCAGACAAAGTCAGGCACGTAAGTGATGCCCTTGGCCTGCATGCCGTAGTCCGTGGCCGGGTCGAGGAGCTGGTTGTTGGCGGCGCCGCAGACAATCTTGGCGCGCAGCTGAGGCACAGTCTCGTCGTTGAGCACGCCGCCAAAGGCGCACGGGGAGACGATGTCGACCTCGGAGGAGAGGATGGCCGTGGAGGGGTCCACGGAGGCCTCGAGGCGACCGGCCTCGATCGGAGCGCACTCCTCCTTGAGTTGGGCGATGCGCATCGGGTCCACGTCGACAGCCACCACGCGACCCACGCCGCGCTCCAGCAAATAGCGGATCATGGGCCCGCCAACATTGCCGCAGCCCTGAACGGCCACGGACTTGCCCTCGAGGCCGCCCATGCCAAGCTCCGCGAGAGCGCCCTCCATGCCGGCGATGACGCCCAGCGCCGTCGGCACGCTCGGGTTGCCGCTGCCGCCGAGTTCCGGGCTCACGCACGTGATGTAGCGCGTCTTTTGGAAAACGATATCCATGTCGGCCACCGAGATGCCGGCGTCCTCAGCCGCCACGTAGGCGCCGCGCAGGCTGGAGATGAAGCTACCGTAGGCGCGCAGCAGTGCCGTGCGCCGCGCCGGGTCGTGCACGAGCGTGTCGTCGTCGCCGCGCGCGATGACGCCCTTGCCGCCGCCCCACCAGAGCCCGGCCAGGGCGCTCTTGCGCCCCATGCCGATGGCCAGCCGCATCCCGTCGCGGATGTACGCCTCGGCGGAGGCGTACGGCCGCAGGCGGATGCCGCCGCACCCCTGGCCGCGCTGCGTGCGCCACAAGAACGCGCCCAGCACGCAGTCTTCGTACGCCTCCAAGAAGATCGCCTCGTGCGCGTCAAAGTCCACCTCGTCCTGCTCCAGCATCTGCCGCACGGGCTCCAGCACCTCGTGGCTGGCCTCCACGCGCCCGCCGCGCGTCGCCACGAACCCGCGCCGCACGCCGGCCTCCTGCATGGCCTTGGCCAGCGCGCTCGGCCGCGCCGACCCCAGGTGGAGCCCGCGCCGCGCGCCGCCCGCGGCCGCGCCGCCCGCCGCGCGCGCCGCCCGCCGCGCCCCGCCCACGACCGCCGCCATCCTCCCTTCGCCGCGGCCTCGATCGCGCTCTGCCGCGCCTTGTTCGCGCCCTGGAGCTAGTCGCTGCAGCCGTACCCGTGCCAGCAGTACCCGAACAACTTCGACTTCAGGGCGGACTCCGCGCCGGGCGCGCTCAGCCTGAGGGCGCCTGAGGACCACCGAGGTCGCGCCCAGGTCGCCAGTCCAACGGCGCGCCGGCGCCTGGTCTCCGCGCCGAGCGCGCTCAGCCTGAGGACCACCGTCGTCGCGCCCAGGTCGCCGACCCAAGGGCGCGCCAACGCACGCCTCCGGCCCGGCGCTGGCGCGCACGCGGCGGCGGCGGCGGCGGCGGGAGGGCGTCGCTCGCCATGCAGCTCGAGGGCATCCAGAACCGCATGCCGGGCGTCGGCCTGCCCGAGGCGCGCGACTATGTGATCTTCAAGGACGTGGAGGACGGCCTCGTCCCGGTCGCGCTGCGCGTCGGTGAACAGACCGTCGACGTGCGCAACGAGGCCGGCGAGGGAAAGCCGCCCAGGTACGTGGCCAGGGGCATTAGCTTTGCGGACGCCGAGGACAAGGACGCGACGGTGGTGATGCAGGACGGAGCCGAGCAGGGAGTCACCATCCCGGTCACAGCTGTATGCTAACAACCAAAAAGATGAGTTTTCGCGATGTGAATGATGGCACCAGGGTCAGAGCGTCCCTTGCAAAGCGGATGAACTATGAACTGACGCGATCAGTAGTGGCCGCCAGAGCGAGGCCGTCTCGGATTGTCGTCACGCGAAAAGCTCGTACGAGTCTGCACGACGCGACCGGCGCGCCGGACGCCGCCGCCTGAACCACTCTCCGCGCGACGAATGTGCTCGCGCGGTAGACCTTGGTCCGCATCGCCGTCGTCGTAGGCAATGTCGTACGTGCCGTCGCGGTTTACGCACGAGACGGAGCCCGGGTACCACTTGTTCTGCCCGCGGAAGCGCGCTTCTACGCGATCCCCGGTTCGCAGGTCCGGGTCGCTGCTGCTTGCAGGCCGCCGAGGCGACGACCCACGCAGGCCACCAGCGGCTGCCCGCACCTTGCTGGATGCCACGCGACGCTCCTGGTCGCCGTCATCGTAGTCGATGTCGTAGCTGCCGTCCGTGTTGACACGCGAGATCTTGCCCTTGTACCACTTGGCGCCGCCTCGGTAACGCGCCTCGACGCGGTCGCCCTGGCGGAGGGTGCCGCCGCCATCCTCAGTGTCCGAGGTGGCGCCCGCCTCGCGCCGCGGGCTCCGGCCGCCACCGCCGCCTCCCCCGAGGCTGCGGACCTTGCTCGGCGCCACGCGCCTCTCCTGGTCGCCATCGTCGTACTCGATGTTGTAGCTCCCGTCCGCATTGACCCGCGAGATCCTGCCCTTGTAGTACTTGGACCCACCCTTGTAACGTGCCTCCACGCGGTCGCCCTCGCGCAGAACGCCGCCGTCCGAGGTGTCCGAAGTGACAATCACGTCGCGCCGAGAGCTCCTACTGCTACTTCCGCCGCCGCCGCCGCCGCCGCCACCGCTGCTCCCGGCCTTGCGCACTTTGCTGGGCGCTACGCGACGCTCCTGGTCGCCATCATCGTAGTCAATGTTGTAGCTGCCGTCCACGTTCGCACGTGACACCTTGCCCTTGTACCACTTGGCCCCGCCCTTGTAGCGAGCCTCGACACGGTCACCCTCGCGGAGAGCGCTGCCACCATCCTCGGTGTCCGATGTGGCGCCAACGTCTCGCCGTGGGCTTCGACTGCCGCCGCCGCCGCCGCCGCCGCCGCCAACCTTGCGTACCTTGCTAGGTGCTACCCGACGCTCCTGGTCGCCGTCATCGTATTCGATATTGTAGCTCCCGTCCGCGTTCACGCGCGAGATCTTGCCCTTGTAATACTTGGCACCGCCCTTGTACCGCGCTTCCACACGATCGCCCTCGCGAAGCGAACCGCCGCCGTCTTCCTCCGTATCGGAGCTGCCGCCGCCGCGGTCGCGACGCGGGCTGCGACTACCCCCGCCCCCGCCGCCCATCTTGCGCACCTTGCTGGGCGCCACGCGGCGCTCCTGGTCGCCATCGTCGTAGTCAATATTGTAGCTGCCGTCCACGTTGACGCGCGAGATCTTGCCCTTGAACCACTTGGAGCCACCCTTGTACCGCGCCTCGATGCGGTCGCCCTCGCGCAGCGCGCCGCCGCCGTCTTCCGTATCGGAGGGCGCGGCGCGGTTGCCTCGCGGGCTGCCGCCCAGCTTGCGAACCTTACTGGCCGAGACGCGGCGCTCTTGATCACCATCATCGTACTCGATGTTGTAGCTACCGTCCACATTCACGCGCGAGATCTTGCCCTTGTAGTACTTGGAGCCGCCCTTGTAGCGGGCTTCGACGCGATCGCCCTCGCGCAGTGCGCCGCCACCGTCCTCGGTGTCCGAGGCGCCTCCAGGGTCGCGGCGCGGACTGCGACTCCCGCCGCCGCGGCCGCCCAGCTTGCGTACCTTGCTGGGCGCAACGCGGCGTTCTTGGTCGCCGTCGTCGTACTCGATGTTGTAGCTACCGTCCACGTTGACGCGCGAGATCTTACCCTTGTAGTATTTGGAGCCGCCTTTGTAACGCGCTTCGACGCGGTCGCCCTCGCGCAGCGCGCCGCCGTCATCCTCAGTGTCCGAGGCACCAACAACGTTGCGTCGCGGGCTCCTGCTGCCACCACCGCCGCCGCCCAGCTTGCGCACCTTACTAGGCGCGACGCGGCGCTCCTGATCACCGTCGTCGTAATCGATGTTGAAACTTCCGTCCGCGTTTACGCGCGAGACCTTGCCCTTGTACCACTTGGAGCCGCCCTTGTACCGCGCTTCCACGCGGTCGCCCTCCCGCGGCGCACCGCCCTCGCGATCTCGAGTTGGGCTGCGGCTACCACCGCCGCCGCCCAGCTTGCGCACCTTGCTGGACGCAACCCGGCGCTCCTGGTCGCCGTCGTCGTAGTCAATGTTGTAGCTCCCGTCCACGTTGACGCGTGAGATCTTGCCCTTGTAGTACTTGGAGCCGCCCTTGTAGCGGGCTTCGACGCGATCGCCCTCGCGCAGCGCGCCGCCACCGTCCTCGGTGTCCGAGGCGCCTCCAGGGTCGCGGCGCGGACTGCGACTCCCGCCGCCGCGGCCGCCCAGCTTGCGCACCTTGCTGGGCGCGACACGACGCTCCTGGTCGCCGTCGTCATAGTCGATGTTGTAGCTGCCATCCACGTTGACGCGCGAGATCTTGCCCTTGTAGTACTTGGAGCCGCCCTTGTAGCGCGCTTCGACGCGGTCGCCCTCGCGCAGCGCGCCGCCGTCATCCTCGGTGTCCGAGGCGCCTCCACGGTTGCGGCGCGGGCTGCGGCTACCGCCGCCACCACCGAGCTTGCGCACCTTGCTCGGTGCAACGCGGCGCTCCTGGTCACCATCGTCGTAGTCGATGTTGAAGCTGCCATCCGCATTGACGCGTGAGATCTTGCCCTTGTAGTACTTGGAGCCGCCCTTGTAGCGGGCTTCGACGCGATCGCCCTCGCGCAGCGCGCCGCCACCGTCCTCGGTGTCCGAGGCGCCTCCAAGGTCGCGGCGCGGACTGCGAGTCCCGCCGCCGCGGTCGCCCAGCTTGCGCACCTTGCTGGGCGCGACACGGCGCTCCTGGTCGCCGTCGTCATAGTCGATGTTGTAGCTGCCATCCACGTTGACGCGTGAGATCTTGCCCTTGTAGTACTTGGAGCCGCCCTTGTAGCGCGCTTCCACGCGGTCACCCTCGCGCAGCGCGCCGCCGCCGTCCTCGGTGTCCGAGGCACCGCCAATGGCGTCACGCCGCGGACTGCGGCCGCCCCCGCCCCCACCCCCGAGCTTGCGCACCTTGCTGGGCGCGACGCGGCGCTCCTGGTCACCGTCGTCGTAATCAATGTTGAAGCTACCGTCTGCATTCACTCGCGAGATTTTGCCCTTGTAGTACTTGGAGCCGCCCTTGTAGCGCGCCTCTACGCGGTCGCCCTCGCGCAGCGCACCACCGCCATCTTCGGTGTCAGAGCCGCCACCAACGTCGCGTCGTGGACTGCGACTGCCGGCGCCGCCACCGAGCTTGCGAACCTTGCTGGGCGCGACACGACGCTCCTGGTCACCGTCGTCGTAGTCGATGTTGAAGCTGCCGTCCGCATTCACTCGCGAGATCTTGCCCTTGTAGTACTTGGAGCCACCCTTGTAGCGCGCTTCCACTCTGTCGCCCTCGCGCAGCGCGCCGCCGTCACGGTTTCGTGTCGGGCTCCGGCTACTGCCACCGCCTCCCAGCTTGCGGACCTTGCTAGCCGCGACGCGGCGCTCCTGGTCGCCGTCATCGTAGTCGATGTTGTAGCTTCCGTCCACATTCACACGCGAGACCTTGCCCTTGTAGTACTTGGAACCGCCCTTGTAGCGCGCCTCCACGCGGTCGCCCTCACGCAGCGCGCCGCCACCGTCCTCGGTGTCCGAGCCACCGCCACGGTCGCGGCGCGGGCTGCGGCCACCGCCGCCGCGGCCATCTCCACCAAGCTTGCGCACCTTGCTGGACGCAACCCGGCGCTCCTGGTCGCCATCGTCGTAGTCAATGTTGTAGCTCCCGTCCACGTTGGCGCGCGAGATCTTGCCCTTGTACCACTTGGACCCGCCCTTGTAGCGCGCCTCCACACGGTCGCCCTCGCGCAGCGGCCCTGCATCCTCGGTGTCCGAGGCGGCGCCACGCGGGCTCCGGCCGCCTCCGCCGTCCAGCTTGCGCACCTTGCTAGGCGCCACGCGGCGCTCCTGGTCGCCGTCCTCGTAGTCAATGTTGTAGCTCCCGTCCACATTGGCACGCGAGATCTTCCCCTTGTACCACTTGGAGCCACCCTTGTAGCGCGCCTCAACGCGATCTCCCTCGCGCAGCGCGCCGCCACCACCACGTTCGCGTGTCGGGCTCCGGCTGCCACGAAGGCCGCTGCCACTGCCGCCAAGCCTGCGGACTTTGCTGGACGCGACGCGGCGCTCCTGGTCGCCATCATCGTAGTCGATGTTGTAGCTCCCGTCCGCGTTGACGCGGGCCACCTTGCCCTTGTACCACTTGGAGCCACCTTTGTAGCGCGCCTCCACACGGTCACCCTCGTGAAGAAGACCGCCGCCGCCAGCGTCGTCCTCCGTGTCGGAGCCGGCCCGGCGGTCGCGGCGAGGGCTGCGACCAGCCCGACCGCCGATCTTGCGCACCTTGCTGGAAGCAACGCGACGCTCCTGGTCGCCATCGTCGTAATCGATATTGTAACTCCCGTCCGCGTTGACGCGCGAGATCTTGCCCTTGTACCACTTGGACCCGCCCTTGTAGCGCGCCTCGACACGGTCGCCCTCGCGCAAGGGCGCCTCGCGGCCGGAGTCCTCCTCCTCCTCCTCCTCCTCGTCGCCGTCGTCCCTGCGTCGGCGCTCGCCGAGTCGCTCGACGGAACCCGGGCGCGAACCTCGACGGCGGTACTTGCGCACCAGAGACGGCCTGACGGAGCGCTCCGTGGCGCCATCGTCGTAAAGCAGGTCAACCGAGCGGTTCGCATTGACACGCGTGACCTCGGCGCGCAGCCATGAGGACCGGCCTTGATAGCGAGCCTCGACGACATCCCCACGGCGCCAGGCTTCGCCGTCCTCTTCATCGGATTCATCCGAGCCGCGCCGGCGCTTCGGCTCAAAATCCTCGTCCACGATGTCATAGCACAGCTTGGCATAGGCGCGCACGAACTGCCGGCGCGTGGCGTAGTAAAAGATGTCCTCCTTGCGGAAGTACTCGCGGAGCTCCTCCTTGGTGGGCAGTGGCTTGCTGCGGCCACTGCGCGGGATGGAGTTAAAGGCGCCCAGAACCGCATTCAGCGGGAGCTGGCCCCGGCTGCCGCTCTTCTGGTGCTCCTCGAAGGCGCGCTCAACCTTGCGCACAACGTGGCGTCCCATGACGATGGGTTTGGCCTTGCGCTTTAGCGGGCTGCTGCTGTTACGTCGCCGTTCACGACTGGTCGCCTTGGATCGCGACCGCGGCTTGGACTGAGACCGCGCTCGGCGGCGGCGGCGGCGGCGGCTCGGTGAGCCCCTGTCATCCGAGGAGGAGGTCCCCGATGGGCTGCTCTCGCTCTCACTGGCGCTGCCGCTGCCGCTGCTGCTGCTGCCGCTGCCGCTACTGCTGCTGCCAGTGTACGAGGCGGAGTCGCTCTCGGACCCACTTCCGTCCGAGTCGGACCCCGACAAGGATGAGGACGAGGACGAGGACGAGGAAAAGGAGGACCCCGTCTCGGACGATTCGGACGCCGCCGAGGTCGACTCGCTCTCTGAGCTGTTGGCGCGGCGCCGCCGCGAACGTGAGGCTCGCTTCGCCTTGGAGGCGGAAGAGCGCCTCCGTGAGCGTGCGGCGCGTGTCTTGCTTCTCCCGTGGCGAGAGCCGCGGCGCTTCTTGTACGCCTTGCGCGCCTTGGTCAAGAAGCCTGTCGGGTCGTAGGCCGCCGGCCAGCGCGCTTGCGCCTGCGCCTGTGCCTGCGAGAGCTCCAAAGTAGCGGTCTTGGCGCCGGTGGCGTCCGTTCCACCGGGCGCAGTCGACTCGCCTGCCTCGCCGCTGAGCTTGATGTCGCGCTGTTTGAGAAAATAGGCAAAGGCGCGCGCGAACTCAAAGAGGTCGAGCGGCGTGGCGCTGTCCAGGCCCTGCAGGCGCAGGTACTGGCCGAGGTCGACAGCCGAGACGCGCAGGCCAGTTTTGGCGAAGGCGCGTGCAGCCTCGTGGCGCGTGATCTCGCCGGCGCGGTCGCGGTCGGCTCGGTCAAAAATGCGCTTCAGGCGCGCGAAGTCCTCGGCGCCCACCTCCTGCGACATGTTGAGCGCCGCGGCGGGCCGCTTGCGCAGCCGCATGAAAGACTTGACACGGTTGCCCATGTCGCCCGTCTCGCCCGCCTCGCCCTTGAGCCAGAGCGCGAGCTCGGAGCCGCTGTTGGCTGGGCCCACAGCGCCGGGGCTGGCGCTGGCGCCGGCCGGGCCGCGCTGCTGCCGCTGTAACCAGTCCGCGTAGGCCTTGTTCTCGCGGCAGTGCACGTGGCCGTCGTGGCTGACGATGAGGCGCTCGTTCGTGGCCCCGCCCGCCCGTGCCGGGCTCGTCACCGCCGCCGCCGCGGCGCCCTCCTCCTGCAGGCCAAGTTGTGAAGCCGTGGCACGCGAGGCGGCCAAAAAAGCCTGCGCGAACTGCGGAAAGCTGAGCCCCGCGCTCGGGTCGCCGAACCTGAGCACCCAGTCCTGCACCTCGCCAGGCGCCGCCTGGTAGCCCAGAGCCGCGAGGGCAGCGCTGAGCTGCTCGGCGCCGCAGCTGACGAGGCCGTCCGGGTTGACGCGGTCGAAGGCCTCCTTGAGGCGCGCGACCAAAACGATCTCGTTTTCGCGCAGGGCGTCCACCATGCCGTCCATGTCGCCCTCACGCACGCCGGCCTCGAGCACCTCGCGACGGCGTAGCTCCTCGAGCCCCTTGCGCAACTTGGCCAGGTGAAGCGGGTGGTGCACGCCGAGGAGCTCCTGGAGGTCCTGCGGCGCGAGCTGGAGGAGCACGTGCCCGTTCACGCTGGCCTCCTGGAAGTTGTGCTTGTATGAGGGCAGGTCACAGTCCTTGTCGAGCCACTCTAGAACGTGGCGCACGCCCCACTCGTGAACCGGGACGCTGTGGATGTCGGGCAGCGGCTCCCGGGGCTCGTATGAGCGGCGCGGCGACGCCCTGCCGGCCATGACGACGCGGGGCTGCAGCGCGCGGTGCGGCGACCGGGCTGCTCCGCGCGGCGTAGTGGCGGCGGCGGCGGCGGCGGTGTTGGCCAGGACTGAATCGCTCCCTGCTGTCGTCGCCATGGTCGATGTCTGCGCCGTGGCGCCGCCGTCCGGCATGTGCGGCAAGAGCTCGTAGGTGCTGACCTCCTTGCGGGTTCGCGCCGGGTCGGCGCGGACGAGGATGACCTCGAAGTCGCCGAACTCGGCGAGGTACTGGCGCGAGGCGCCGCTGGGAAGCGGAAAGCGCTGGCTCTCGGTCTGATCCCATGTGATGACGACGCACTCAAAGTCGGTCTCGCCCGCGCTGATGGCCTTGAGGATGGCCATCTTCTCGGCGCTCGTGCTGAGCGAGGTCTCGTTACTCTCGATGTTGCAGCCGCTAAAGACGAAGCCGCCGCGCGTGAGCAGCGCTGCGCCGTAGCGCACGCCCGTGAGCGGCACGACGGCGTTGCGGCATGCGCTGACGGCGACGTCCACGAGGTCGTCGAGCTGCTCGGCGCGGCCCTTGGCCCAGGTCTTGAGCTCGCGCATGCGTGCAACGTGCTCTTCGTTCAGGTCGGGTCGCAGCGGGATGTGCGCATACTCGCCCGCGCGGTCCACGCGCGCCTTCACCGCGATGGCGTCCTCGGCGTCGAGGCCCAGCTTGACGCGCGCCAGCGCCGAGGTGCCCTCCTCGCGCGCCTCCTCAACATACTGCGCGTGCCCGCTGCTGCTGTTGCCGCCGCTGCCGCCGCGCTTTTCCTTGCGCGAAGTCTGCGTGGGCGCCTTGGGGATGGCGCGGATGCGCTCCAGCACGCGCAGCGCCTCGGCCTCGAGCAGCTCTGTGCTCGCCAGCCGTGCGTCCATGGCCGCGCCTCGAGGCCGCCGTGGTCTGCCACGCCGTGGCCTGCGCCACGGCTGGGCCAGCTCCAACCCGACGAGGCGAGGCGAGGCGAGATGAGATGAGACGAGACGAGACGAGACGAGAAGGCGGCACGAGTCAGGATGAGTGAGTCGAGACGGAGGAGACAAGCCAAGAGGAGACGGGACCGGGACGAGCACTGCTTACCTGGCCGTTACGGTGCACACCGCTGTGAGTGAGCCCAGATCGAGGACGCCCTACCGGGCACCCCGCGCGGCACGAGAGCGCAAGAGCGTGCTTGCAATCCGATTGATGGTTATCAACTGTAGCCTACTAAGCTTGACCGGAGTGGTGCGTAGGTGCATGGGTGTGAACAGGAGGAGGAGAGCGCGCGTTTCCTTCGTCTCTTGCGGCTGGGGCTCTTTTTCTCCTTTTTTGTTTTGTTTTTTCTCTGTCTTCTTCTTCTTTGCCTCAGCAGCCGCCGCGCAGCTGCAGCACCATGTGGATGACGGCGCCCGCGCTGACGTTATAGTCGCCGAGCAGCTTGTCGTCCGCGAGCTGCTTGCCGGAGAAGATCAGTCGGATCTGGTCCACCTGGATGCCCTCCTTCTCCTGCAGCGCGTGCTTGACGTCGATCACCTTGACGTCCGGCTCGAAGTTGAAGGGGGTCTTGCGGCCCGTCAGCGTCTTGATCCACACCTGCATGCCGCCCAGCGCGCGCGCGGCCAGCGACAGCGTCGCGCCGTCCGCCACGCCCTGCGCCGCCAGCGCGCCCTCCTGCAGCGCGCCGCGCGCGCCCACCAGCCTCACCTGCGCGCCAGCAGGCACGCCCAGCGCCTGCAGCACGCCGCGCGTCGTCTCGCCCTGCACCTCCACCGCCTGCCCGCGCGCGCGCGCGTGCCGTCAGCTGTCGTTCTCGAGCGGCCATCCATCCGTCCTGGCTGTCATGTCTGCTGTCATCCAGCCCTCATCCTCATCCCGGGCCACGGCGCCGCCGCGCGCCGCGCTCGCGGACGTACCTGGGCGTCGCCGACGCGCACTACGACCCGCATGCTGCCTGCCTTCCTGCCTGCCTGCCTGCCTGCCTGCTGCCGCGCGCGCGAGCGAGCGAGCGAGCGAGCTAGCTTCGGGCCTGGGCTCTGCGAATCGGATTTGCCTCGATCCGCGGGCGATCCCGCGCCCCGCGCCGGCCCGCGCCGCCGCCGGCGCGGCAGGGGGCGGCGGCGCG
>JABLUY010000193.1:0-73793 GCA_013306675.1 Thraustochytrium sp. TN22 | reverse complement strand
GAGGCGAGGCGAGGCGAGGCGAGGCGAGGCGAGGCAAGGCGAGGCGAGGCGAGGCGAGGCGAGGTGGTGTGGCAAGGCGAGGCATGCCGAGGGTGGCGCAGCGTGGCGAGCCAGGCCGAGTCAGCCGAGCCAGGCTCTCTCCTGCATTCGTACATAATTACTGTTAGGGCTCAAGCCGTAATCAGCAACCTGAAGCACCTGCACGCTGCCCCTGGCAAGCAAAAGTGGCGCGCGCTCTTGTTGGGACTTGCGCGGCGACAGCGGCGACAGGCCTCGCTGCGGTTCTCCTGCGCGAGCACCGCGCACGGAGTCCCGGACTCGGCGACGCCGCCGACGCGGCGATTTGTTCGCCCGCCCGTGGCCGCCTTCCTGCTCACCCGCTGTACGCGTGCCCGCACGTGCTGCTGTGGGCTTTGTTGAAATGGTGCAAGGTCAACCTCAACTTGAAGGACTTGAAGAAGAAGAAGAAGAAGAAGACTCCGAGTCGAAGCCTGACGAGCGCACGCGCCGCATGCGCAGCGCAAGAGCGGCCGAGGCAGGCAGTCCCGAGACGCGGCGCGGCCTCGCGTAGGCGCGGCAACACGATGGCGGCGGCGGTGGCGGCGGCGGCGGCGGCGGCGGCGGCGGACCCCGAGGCGGAGCTGGAGCCGGAGGCGGAGCTGGAGCGCGAGCCGGGGCCGTGGCTGGCGCACGAGCGCGACGGCGAACTCGACGACGCGGCGCGCGAGGGCGCGGAGCGCAGGCACTGCGAGCGGGTGTGGATGCACCTGGCGCAGGAGGGCCTGGCGGGCGACCTGCAGGTGGACGACGCGTGCTGGGACGCGAAGCGCGCAGCTTGGATCGTGCAGCGACGGGACGACCGCGAGCCGCGCGCTGTGGTCAAGTCGGCGGCCGCTTTGCTCGCGTGGAGCAAGCCGGCGGTGCGCGAGAGGCTTGCCGAGCGCTTCGAGCCGGCCAAGTGGGAGGCACTGCAGCGCGAGCTGGCGCACTCCGTGATGGGCGAGACGCTCGCGCTCCGGGCGCGGCCGCGCTTCCTGAGCGAGACTCTCGGCGCTGTAGCTGCTGACCGCAAGGACACGCCGACTGGCTTTTTAGGCGCGATTGGCGCGCCGCTGCGCCAGGATCTCATCTTCTGGGAGCGCCTGGCGTCCTTTGACGGCCACCCACACCATCCGACGGCCAAGTGCAAGCTGCCACTCAGTCCCGCGCAGGTTCGCGCGTATGCGCCAGAGTTCGGCGACACGGTCCACCTGCGCTTCCTCGCGCTGCGCGCCGACCTGCTTGCCGAGCAGGGCGCCGGTCGCTCATTCAAGGAGACGTTCGGCGCACACTTTCCGGAGGTGATGACAGCATGGGAGAGCGCAGTACGTGCCGCGGGCTTGGCGCCCGAGGCCTATGCGCCGGTGCCCGTGCACCCAGGCCACCTTGCGCCCCTGATGCAGCGTTTTGCCTCGCTTCAGGCAAGCGGTGCGCTGGTGGACCTTCCCGCGGACCATGTGACGCTCGCCACCCGGGCTACCATGTCCCTGCGCACCATGGCAGCGACGGGGAGCGCAGGCGAGCACGAGGTCCACCTCAAGCTACCGCTGCAGGTCCAGGCGTCCAGTTTGGTTCGCTACGTCTCGCCGGTCGAGGCGCACGACAGCCCTGTGCTGACGGAGATGCTCGAGGACCTTTTGTCACGGCCCTGCGCCGGTCTTTTGCAAGGCTGCCTTGCGGTGCTACCCGAGTCCACCGGCGTCTGGCTCAACTACGAGGCGACAGACGCATTCGATTACGTGGACGGGCGCTTCCTGTCATGTTTGTTGCGAACGGTGCCGCGCCTTGACGCGCAGTCGCCCTGTGCCCGCCTTCCGCTTGCCGCGGCGCTTTCACGAGTCTCGTGGGACGGCCGCGAGTGCTCGGTGCTGGAACACATCATGCGCGAGGACGCTGGCGTGTCGAGCGCCGCGGACGCTCGCGCGTACTTTGCAAAATACGCCAAGGTCGTGCTGCGCGGTGTGCTCGGTCTTTGGGTCCGTCTCGGTGTCGTGCTCGAGGCTCACCAGCAAAACTCCGTCCTGGTCTTTGATACGGGCTCGGGCGCCCTCTCGTCGTTGCTTTACCGCGACCTCTGTGGCGGCATGTGCGCGCACATCGACATACTGGACCTCCACGGCTGGGGCAAGGTGCGGGAGCGCCTGCATGCCCGCCAGGACTACATTCTTGGGGGCTACGATGACCCGGCGGACGAGGACGAAGACTACGACTACATGTTGGGTGCGCTCGAACACGTTCTCGTGCACAGTCATCTCGTGCCTGTGGCGAAGCTCGTCGCCGAGGCCTTCAGGCTCGATGTGTCCCTCCTTGTGGCTGGCGACCTGCGCGAGGCCATTCTCACATTATGCGCCGAGGTCGTGGAGGACGAGCCTCGTCTCGCCAACCACGTCGCGCGCACGCGTCGCTTTCTTCTCGAACAGCCGCGCTCGCGCATCAAGTGCCTGCTCCTCATGCGCTGCCTTGATTCCAAGGATGAGTTCTACGTGGATGGCCCGGCCAACCCGTTCCGCGACCCTGCTGTCGCTGCAAGCGACGATGCTGTCGCGACAAGGGGCAACGCTTGCAAGGCTTGGGACGGCCCTGACGGCAACCACCTTCCGCCTCGGCCACGGGCGAGCAGCTGATTTGCGCTGTGCAGTCCAACGTGCGCGATGATGCGCGATGATCCGCAACCGAGCAATCGAGACGACAACATCTAGTAACCACAGCGCGGGCCCGGCCGCGAGGTTGAATGATCGTCAACGAGAAATCCCGATAGCCAGCATTGGCAGCCGCCTCTGCGGCCTCGACGTCGCTGACGATAAGTGACTGGTGATTGTCGTGCCTTTGGCAGAGACGACAGCGCACGCCACCTTTCGACTCACTTGCGCGGGACGGGAGGCCGCTGCGTGGCCTAGCTCCCTGAACCGCTCGAACTTAGGCCTCTAGCCCTAGCTAGCTAGCTACAGCTGGCCGTCTTTCACGGTCTCTGTTTTTAACTTTAGTTTGACAGTGGTAGTAGCCTTGGCCTTGCGCGTCGTCAACCTCGGTCGCCGACACCATCCAGGCAGCGGCACTGGCCTCACTTCTTATTACAGTTAGCCTGGTCAAATTACAGGCCAGCCAGCAGTGCGTGCAGTGCCAGTAGGCCTAGTGAGAGCGACAGCGAAGGAGTCAAAAGGACGGCGAGGAGGGTCGGCCGGCAGACTGCGCCAGTGCCTCGACGCCGGCCGCGCGCGACGCGCGCGATGGAGCGGCGCGGGGAGAGCGTGAGCAGCGGCGGGCAGGCGTGGGTGGGCTCGCTGGGCAGCGGGTCATCGGCCGGACGACGCTTCGCGGAAAGCGAGGACGCGGCGGCAAGCCTCGACCTCGTCGGCCTGGCGCGCGTGTGCGCGGACGTGGGCCGGCCGGAGGACGCTGTGCGGTTCCTAGCGGAGGCGGCGACACGGGCGCTCGAGTCGGAGCCCGTGCGAGACCTGGACGCGGACGAGCGTGCGCTCTTTGCCAAGTCGCTCAAGCGGGTCGTCAACGCGCAGCGGAAGGCGCTCCGCGTGCTGCTCGCGCAGCAGAAACACCTCTTGACGACCAACGCGGCCGGGACGGCGCTCGTGGGAGAGTACCGCGCGCTCAAGGTGGCGCAGTTCGAGAACCTGTGCACGCAGGTTGTGGCGCTCATTCGTGACGTACTGCTCGAGGTCACGGCCAGCGCCGAGAGCCACGTTTTCTACGCCAAGCTTGCCGGTGACCACCTGCGCTACATGTGCGAGCTGCCCGTGCCACGCCAGCCTTCCGCGGCGCTCGAGGCCAAGCGCCAGGGCTGGATCGACGAGACACTTGAATTCTACCAGAGCGCTTTCGAGCTCTCGCAGAGCGACCTCTCGCCAACCGACCCGGTGCGCCTCAGCCTCATCCTCAACTTCGCCATCTTTTACCACGACGTCTTGCGCGATGCAGAGCGTGCCTCCGACTTTGCCAAGGCCGCCTACGACGACGCCGTCGCTGAGCTCGGACTTAATCCCAGCTGCGCGGGCGCACAGGGTGCTGGGGCCGACGGGTCGGCGCACCATACCGCCGGCGTCAACAAAAACGGGGACCTCGTGTCGGAGCCCTCCACGGCTGTTGCGCACAGCAATGTGGACGAGCCGGCCACCGAGACCACGCGCATTCTCAAGATCATCCACGAGTCCCTGCTCGAGTGGTCGCAACCACGACCGCCGGCTCAGCAGCGGCAGCAGCAACAGCAACAACCACATCAAGAGCAGCAGCAGCAGCAGCAGCAGCAGCAGCAGCAACTGCAACTGCAGAAGCAGAAGCAGCAGCAACAAAAGCAGCAGCAGCAGCAGCAGCAGCAGCAGCAGCAGCAGCAGCAGGGGCTGCGTGGTACAGCTCAGGAACAGCCGCGAAGCCGCAACTTGGGCTCCACGGCCCCAGTCGCACCTCGGCCCAAGGCCTCATGATCTTTGCCAGCCGGGCCCGGTGGTCGCCGAGGACCCGCGTACGAACCGACCCTGAATTTTACTATTTGACCACACAAACCACACAGACCAAACTGCACACGACGGTCGCTAGCGAGGCAAAGTCGCCCTAGGCACGCCTTCCCAACGAAACGGAGGACCAAGGCTTGAGTATGGTGATATCAAGCACAAAATGAAATGTGAATGACTAGCGCACTGCAATGGCTTGCTAGCTAGCTAAGCTAGCGCCGGCGCCCTTTGATCACATATCTTATCCGCTGTTTCCACTACCGTGCACGAAATTATTTTTTCCTCTTCTGGCGCGCACCTTGCCTTTCAACGGACTACTCCGACTTCTCGCCCAGGCTCAGGCTCGCGATCGAGCAGGAGTGCTCGCAGCAGCACCAGCAGCAGCACCAGCAGCAGCACCAGCATATCTTTGAGTCTTTCACTTGTTGAGCTCTTGAGCAACACCATGACAGACGTGCAGGTGGAGTATCTGGACGGCGAGCAGGAGTCTGGCACCTTTGTGAGTCGCGCGGGCCGCGCGCGCGTCACGTACGCGAACGGCGACGTGTACGAGGGCCCCTTCGACGAGCGGCGGCTCAAGCACGGCGAGGACGCAAAGTACATCTTCGCACCGCGCGGGGACGCGGCGGACGGCGAGGATGCCGTCGCGGTAACCTACGAGGGCGAGTATCGCGACGGCGCACGGACCGGCGTGGGCAAGATGACCTTCGCTGACGGCACGGTGTACCGCGGCGAGTTCAAGCAGGGCTTCCGCCATGGCAAGGGCTCGTACATGTATGCGAACGGCGACCTGTACTCCGGGGAGTGGCAGCGCGACAAGCGCGACGGCCAAGGCACCTACCTGCACCAGGCCAGCAACTGCCGCCTGGACGGTCTCTGGGCCGAGGGCGTCCCGGTGGAGGGTGACTTCGTCCACCCGGACGGCACGCGCTACTCGGCCAACTTCGCCGGACCCGAGTTCCGCGGCAAGTGCGCCATCAGCTTCCCTAGCGGGCTGCATCTGCAAGGTGAGTTCTTCGACAGCCTCGCCAAGGGTACGAGCAAGGTGTGCTGGCGTCCTGCCGACTATCATACGCCCACGAAGCTCTCGAGCGCTTCGGTCACGCGGCTCATCAACTGAATCCTTTCGCCCTACCCTCAACCCCCCCGTCCTCCTCTTCTCCTCTTTACTCTAAAGATACGTACAAGCCAAATCTCCTTGGTTGTCGCATTGTGCATACGTCCGACTGACAGCAAAGGTCATAGTCTGACCTCCTGCTCCTCGGTGGACTCGCCGCGAGCGGTCGACTGCTGTGGGCCCTGGCCCCCCTGGGTCTTCTTCATCGTGGCGTGGTCTGCGGCGCCGGCTTTGGTCCTTTCCTTGGCCTGACGTTTTGCCTCGACATTTTCGGCGCTCGGACGGGCTTCGCCAGCCGCAGCCTTGCCTTCGCTGGTCGAGACAAATGTCATGCTCTCCACGGCGTTAAGCGGCGCCACGAGGTTGCCGATAATGTCGGGCATCTTCTTGATGACCATCTCAAGTGTGGCGGCGGTGCTGAAGTTCTTGTAAGCCTCCGCCTTGCTTTCGAGGACAGCCGCCTCGGCACGGCCCTTGGCCAGCGTGACGTCCGCGTCGGCCCGACCGTTGGCACGGACCACAGAGGCTCGGGCCTTGGCGAGCACCTGGGTGGCAGCGGCCGAGTGCTGCTCCGCGAGCAGCGCCGCCTCGGAGGTCCCCTGGCGCTCCTTCTGTACGCGCTTGACCCTGACGTCGGCGATCTCGAGCTGAATTGCCTCGTACACATGCTTCTGGCGCGCCTCCTCCCGCACCAGGTTCTGCTTCTGGCGCGCAGACTCGATATGGTACGAGCTACTGGCCTCGGCGCGCGCCTGGTTGACCTCGCGAGTGAACCTGGCATGCTTGAGATTCAGGTCGCGGTCCGACTCTGCCTCGATCTCCTTGCTGCGATTCATGGCCACGTGCGCCTCCTGACTTGCCACGGCCTCTGCCTGCTTGGCATCAGCGTTGAAGCCTGCTACAGCCTTGCGCGCGGCTGCTTGGTTACGCTCGGACCCCTCCTGCGCTTCCCTCTTGACCATGGCGGTCTCCGTGACGCCGACCGAGTCCAAGTAGCCGTCCTCGTCCGAAACCCGAGCGATAGTGTAGGAGCACAGCTCAAAGCCAAGCGCGCGCAGGTCAGGCGCCACCTGCTCCTTGACAAGATTAGAGATGGCGTTCCGGTCTGTGTAGAGCGCCTCCACCGTGAGGCTGCCCATGATCTGCCGCTGGTGGCCTTCCAGCGTCTGGCGCAGCGAGTCGCGGATCGTCTCATTGGAGTCGCTGAGGAAGTGGTTCACCGCGACCTCAATGGACGCCACGTCCGGCTTGCGCGCCACACCATCGGCCTGCAGGTCAAAGGCCTTGACCTTTACTTGCGCGATGCCCGTGACGTTAACGCGGACGCCCTTGGCGGTCTCAGCGCCCGTACTCACGATCTCCAGTGTCATTATGGCTAGACTCATGCGTTCCACGGACTGCACCCACCACAATTTGAAGGTCGTCTCGCCCACGTGAATGCTCGTACCGCCGTACCCGAACTTGACCACGGCCTCGTTCGGCCCGCACGTGACGAAGTTGCCCATGTTGGGCGGCGGGGCCGAGGTCAACAACCGCCGCGAGACCGCCGCGCGCAGGAGCGGTCAGGAGATGGGAATGCGGGGGGAGGGGGGGGGGAGAGGCGGATTTCGCGCCGCCGCGCCGCCGCGCCGCCGCGCCGCCGCGCCGCCGCGCCGCCGCGCCGCCCCTCGCCAGCGCCCCGGGCGCGACCCGGAGACCGGCGCCAAAGGGTTTGCAGCAGCGCCAAGCGGACAAGGACGTAAGTAAGTTAGCAGGACGCGGCGACTTGCACGAGAGCACGTGCACTGGCAACACAAGGAAAAGCCAAGATACCAAGGGTGAGGAAAAAAGAGAAGATGGAATGAGATCGACGCTGCGTCGAAATTCTTTGGCGGCAGCGGAACGTTGTTTCGAAGAGAAGCGAAGCGGAGAAGAGGCCGAAGCGCTTCAGCGAGCGTCGTGGGCAGACCCTGCTCACGCGGACTGGCGCAAACGAGGCTCAGTTGTGCTTCTTGCGGTTCTTCTTCTTCTTGCCGGCGGTCTGGAAGCCGGGCTCGGCGACGATGTCGGCAGCGGTGGTGCTGGCGGAATCAAGGCCCTTGCCGGTCTTGCGCGCAATAAATTCACTGGCAAAGGCAGAGACCAGCGGGGTGGAGCCAAGGTAGTCCCGCAGGTACTCGCGAATGTCAGAGACGTCCTCCAGGGAGTAGCAGAACTCGATGAGCGTCATGGTGGCGCCGATCTTGTCAACCTGGCTCTCGCACCAGCGGCGCATGTCGCGAGACATCTCCTTGCCAAAGTTGTCCGCGGACGTGGAGCTCAGGAGGGCCGCAGCCGCAGCCTCGTCCTGCTGGTGGTGCTGCTGCTGCATGATGGGCTGCTGAGGCTGCGGCGCGGGCTGGTGGCGCACAGCGGGTGCGGCGGGCTGGCGCGGCTTGGCTGCAGCCACCGGCGCGGCGGGCGTCGGGCGGCCCTTGGGCGGTGACACGGTCCAGCCGTCGTTGCTGCTCGGCGCGAGCTGCGCCGCAGTACTGGCCCAGGAACCAGGCGGGGCACGCTGCTGCGGTGCGCGCTGGGCCTGGGCCTGGGCCTGCTGCGCGGCCTGCGCCTGCGCCTGGGCTTGCTGCTGCTGGAGGAGCTGCGCCTGAGCTTGCTGCTTGGCAGCGAGGCGCCGCGCCTCCTCCTCCTGGATCTCCTTGAGCGAACGGTTGGAGCCGGCGATGGCGGCAGGCGTCGTGCCACCCCAGGCTGGCTTGGCCGCCTGCTGCTGCTGCTGCTGCGCCCCAGCCTTCTTCTTCTTCTTGTTGCCACTGCCCGGACCAGCAGCGCCGCTAACGCCAAGCATGGCGCGTAGATCGATGCTCATCTCATCGAGAGTGCCGCCCTTGGACCCGATCGGCTGGCTTTCCACAGGCTGACCGGCCGGGGCCACGGGCTGGGACGCCATGGGCTGCACGGGCTGCTGCGGCAGCGACGGCGTCTCGGCCGCCGTCGGCGGCGCCTGCTGCACGCTGGCACCGGCAACGTGACCGACACCAGCTGCCTGCGCAATGCGCGCCGCCATGGACTGGCTCGTGCCAGGGGGGCGCGCGCGAGAGGCCTCCCGAGCCTCCATCTCCTGAATCTCCTTCAGCGTGAGCGTGCTGGCGGGCGCTGCGGCCGCCACGCCGCCCCATGCCGGCTTCTCATCCGCCTTGCGGCGCTCCGCCTCGAGGCGCGCCTGCTCCTCGGCCTCCTTGCGGCGCAGCTCCTCCGCGGCCGCAGCGGCCGCGCGCGCGCGCTCCTGCGCCTCGAGCTGATCCTGGGCGGCGCGCCGCTGGCGCTCCTCCTCCTCCTCGCGGGTGCGCTGCTCGGCCTCGGCCTGGCGACGCGCGGCCTCGGCGACCTCCGCCTGCCGCCGCGCGGCTTCGGCGGCCTCGGCCTCCCGGCGCGCCTGCTCCTGGCGCTCGCGCTCGGCGCGCTCATCGGCTTCCTTGCGCTCGCGCTCGGCACGTTCGATGCGCTCACGCTCGAGGTGCTCGAGTCGCTCGCGCTCGCGGGCCTCCCACTCGGCCTTTTCCTTCTCGGCGCGGGCGCGCTCCTCCGCCTGGCGCTTGGCGAGCTCCTCCTCCTGCTGCTTGCGCTGTACCTCAGCCGGGTCCACGCCGGGCAGGCCCGGGCCAGGCACCTGCAGGTGCGGGGCGCCACCAAAGAGATGCTGCGCGCCCATGTGGGGCTGCTGCATGGGCATCTGCCAGAAGCCACCAGGTTGCTGCTGCTGCTGCTGCTGCTGCTGCTGCTCGCGTACCATGCGCATCTGGACCTCGGCGTCGCCCTCGGGCGTGAAGGCCTTGCGCGCGTCCGGGAACTGCTGGCCAAGCGGCGCGAACGGGTCGCTGCCGGCGCCGCGCCGCACGAGAAGATCGGGGCTAAAGTAGCCGTGCTCGAGCCACTCCCGCATTTCCTCCGATTTGAAAGGACCCTGCACATTGCCTTGCGGGTCCTGGTAAAACCATTCACTGGAAAGCGGTGGCGGCGCCAGCATTGGAGGCGGTGGCGGCGGCATGCTCAAGCCGACAGGCGGTGTGGACTGGACATGCATGGCCTGCGGCCCGCCCGCAGGCGGCACGATCCAGCGGTTCTGCACGCCAGCCAGCTCTGGCTGAGCCTGCTGCACACCGAGCAGGCTTTGCGCCTGCTGCTGAAGGTCGAGCCACGGGCTCTGGCCCCAACCCCCGGGCTGAGACACAGGCTGTTGTTGTTGTTGTTGCTGCTGCTGCTGCTGCTGCTGCTGCGGCTGCATGAGGTGCGACTGTGCTCCCAGTGCGCCTGGACCTCCAAAGCCCAGGGTCGACGAATCGACGGCCTGGTTGGGGGGCACAGTCTCCTCGGCCGGCGGCTGGTCCAAGCCCTCCTCTAAGGCGCCGCTCATGCCGCCCGTATCCGGGCCAGCACCTTGCAGTCCGAAGAAGCCTCCGCCCAGACTACTACCACCGGCATCTTCGGGGGCGGGCGCCGAACCGCCGCTGCCGCCGCCCGCCGCCGCCTGCTGCGACGACGGACCGCCCGACGCGGCGTTGCGCGCCGCCACCATCTCCTCGTGGAACTTGGACGCCGCCGCTGCCATGCTCTCGAGACCAAAGCTCTCGTTCATGGCCTCCTCGGAAAAGGTACCGCGGTCATCGTACGGCTCCTCCTGGCTATCCTGGCCAAAGCCGCCACGCGCGCCAAATGGGCCACCTTCGCGGCCGCCGCCAGAGCCCCCGGGACGACCCCAGCGGTCTTCGCGGCCGCCGGGCGCGCCGCCCCCTCCATGGGTGCGGTCAGGAAAGGAACGGCCCGACGGCGGGCCGAGGCGATCCCATCGACTGCCGGGCGCGCCACCCGGCGCACTCGGTGGCCCACCGCCCTCGCCCATGCGACGCGCCTCACGGTCGCCGCCCAGACCACCACCACCACCCGGACCATCACCCCAACGAGAGCCGGCACCACCGCCGGGACCACCCCGCTCCTGCGCGTTCCAACCCCCACGCTCGTTCGAGGAGCGCATGAGGCCAGAGAAGCGGCCGCCGTCGCCACGCGGCCCGGGCGCGCCGCCAGGCGCGCCGGAGCGCCAGTTCCCGCCGCCATTGCCGTAGCTGCCAAAGCCGCGGCGAGCGCCCGGCCCTTCGCCGGCCGCACCCGGAGGCCCGCCCAGCCCCGGCCCAGAGCCACCGGGCCCAGAAGGCCCACCCGGCCCGCCCGCGCCGCCCGGTCCGCCGTAGGCCGTGCCGCTGCCATCCGGCAGACGGCGGCCGCGGCCCTGGCCCGGCGTGCCGGCGCTGGCCGGCGCCCGACGGTCGCCGCTCAGGCCGACGGCATTGCGGCTGCCGCCACGCTTATCGGACTCCTCCTGCCACTTGGCGATGAGCGTCTCGCGATCCATGGGCTGCGACTGCGCCGTGGGTTGCGGGACGTTCGAGAGGAGGCCCGTGGGGACGTACGAGGGGAAGGCAGGCCGCGAAGCCGATGTCGGGTTGAACATGTAGAGCTCGTCGCGCGAATACTTGACTCGGGCCGCGCCCCCCGGCGGGCCCGGGTCGCGCGGAGACTTGGAGTGCTGCTGGTAAAGGTTGGCTTGCATCGTGAGCTTGCCGCCGGCCGCGGCGCCGCCCGACGAGGGCACCCGCCCGATGCGGGCGAGCCGCGTCGCTGCGGGATCCTCCTTGGACGGCCGCGGCAGGCCGCTCTGCTTGCCAATGTTCGCGTACGGCATCGATGCCAGCGGCACCGCGTCGTTAGGTGTAGGCACGCCAACCGGCGCCGCGCTAGACGCGTCTGCGCCGTTTGGCGCGGCCGCGCTCGCCGGCGCCGCCGACGTCGACCGCCCTGTAGACAGGCTCGACGAGCGAACCAAACCCACGGACGAGGCACCGCGCGCGGACCAGCCCGGCGCGAACTTCATCTTGCTACGCGCCGTCCCGGCGCCCGAAGACGTCGCGGCAGCCGCCGCACCATCCTCGCCGTTCTTCATCTTGTTGCTGCTGCTGCTGCTGCTGCTGCTGCTGCTGCCGCTGCTCTCGCCGCCGCCGCTGGCCGCGCAAATATCCTAGCCTTCGCTCGCCTCCTCACTCAGCTGCGACAGCAAGCACCGGGCAGAACACGGCGCACGCTCGACCTGAACGCTGCCGTCCCTCCCTCCCGCTCGCCCGTACGCTGCACCGCGCCCCACGCCCGCGCCCGCGCGCTCGCACGCCCGCACGCCCGCACGCGCTTGCCCGCTGGCTGGCTGGCTGGCTGGCTGGCGGTTGTAGTCCCAGGCAAGCAAGGCACCACTAAGCGCCGGCGCACAGCTCGCTCGCTGCAGGCGGCCGGGCAGCCAGGCGCCCAGCAGCTGGTCTCTCGCGCTCGCTCGCCCGCTCGCTCCCTCGCTCCGCGCTCGCGCGCTCGCTCGCCGGCCTCCGCTCGTCCGCTCGCGCTGCCGTACGCCCGCGCGCTGCACGCAGGCAGCACGCTAGCGAGCTCGCTCGCCCGCCCGCCGCCGCGGCCAGCGAGCGGTCGGTAGCCGCTCGAGCAGCGGCCGCCGCCGGGCCGGCGCGGCCGGCTCGCCCGCGGGCGCCTGGGCTCCGCCGCCGAGCCTCGCCCGCCGCTCGCGCCGCCGCTCCGCCGCCGCCCTCGCCGCGCCGCTCGCGCCCGCGCTCGCGCTCGCTCCTGCCGGACTGCCGCGCCGCCTTCGCGCCCTTCTCGCCGTCGCTCCAGGCGCCCTGCTCGCCCGCCTTTCCCGTGCGCCGCGCACCGGACCTGGCGCGCCGCCCCGCTTCCGCGCGGCCGCCGCCCCGGGTCCTGCACGGCGCCCCTTGAACTCGTTGGTCGAGAAGCTTTCCGCCTTCTCGCGCCGGCCCCCCTCTGCGCCCACTGCGCGTCGCGGCCCCTGCCGGCCTCCACTCGGGGCCACCTCGCCCCCCTCGGCGCAACTCGCCCGCGGGCTGCCGCGGGGGGGGGGGCTTGCGCGCCGCCGCAGGGGCAGTGGGCGTCCCCCCGGGGGAACCTCCTCAGAGGTGCCGGCGGTCGCCCGGTTGCGCCGAGATAGGGTTTTGAATGTGCCATTGGAGACGACTTGAGGAGAGAGAGAAGAAGGCTAACTTAGAAGGTTTGACTGTGAGGAGGACACTGTGAGAGAGAGAGAGAACTTGAAGCCTGGGAGGCGAGGAACCCGGCGAGAGCAAACTCCAACGAGACGGCGCGGCGGCGGCGGCGGCGGCGGCGGCGCGGCGCGGCGCGGCGCAGGGGCCCGCCCGCTCGCGCGGCCGCGCCAGGCGCCTGCCCGCGTACGGGCCTGGTCGGTGCGCCCGAGGCGGCGCCATGGAGGCGGGGGGCGAGAGCGCGCTGGACCTGAAGCGGCGCGCGCTCGCGCTCAAGCGGGAGGGCAGGCTCGAGGAGGCCAAGGCCGTGCTCGCGCAGGCGAGGGACCTCGAGCTGGAGGGCGTCTGCGTGCATGATCTCGAGGACCCGCTGCAGCTCAAGAAGCTCGCGCTCTCGCTCAAGCGCAGGGGCAGGACGCAGGAGGCGCTCGAGGCGCTAGCCAAGGCGAAGGCCTTGGAGAACCAGACTGCGCAGGCCACGCAGGCGGCGGACCAGGTGCAGGCGGAGGAGGAGGCTCGTGAGCTCGCGCAGGCACGCAAACGTCAAGGGGACGACTCCGAGCCGAAGAAGCCGAGCGCGGCTTCGCCGGAACCCGAGCCTGTTGCCAAGTCGAAGCCAGAGCCTGCAGCTGACAGTGAGTCAAAGCCAGGGCCAAGCGCTCCACGTCCTGACAGTGAGCCCGAAGGCCCGCCTCCAGCCCTGCCGGCACGACCTGGTCCGCCTCTCGGAGCGCCGCCAAGCGCTCCTCCTCCTTCCTACAATGCGGCGGTAAAGATGACGCAGCCGTCTGCCGCACCTCGACCACCTGCCGCGCCTCCATCATCGCCTGCTGCGCCTCGACCGCTACCACCCGCGCCGGCTGCAACGTCTGCCCCACCTGCCCCGCCTGTTGCACCGCCGTCTCAGCCAGGATCGTCTCCGAGCCGTGGGGGCGACTCGGACGAGGAGTCGACGACCTCGGAGGTGCGCCGCGAGTATGAGGCTATGCTTCTGGGGAGCGATGGCGACCTTGGCGACGGAGAACTTGGCGACCACGGAGGCCTGGACGACGATGGAGACCTAGACCTTGGCGGTGAGGACGGTGACCTGGACGAGGACCTCCTGAACGACAGCGAGGGAGACGGTGACGATGAAATGGGTGATGGGACGCCGGGCGAAATGACAGACGACGAGCTTCTTGACGTGGACGCGCTGGCCGACCTGCTAGAGATCGGCGAGCCGCTCCCAAGCTTGGAGACCTACGCCGCCAAGGCGCTGGCGTTCAAGCAGGAAGCCCTTGCGCAGAAGCGTGCCGGAGACCTGGAGGCTGCCAAGGCTGCGTTGCGGCGCGCGAAGGAGTTCGAAGCCGCGCAGGCCAAGGTGGAGGCTCTGGCAAAGAGGGCCGTCGGTGCGGGTGGCAGCGACGGGGGTGAAGGAGAGGACGATGATCTCTTCGGTGAGACGGGCGGCGCCGGTGACGGCATGGCTGAGGACGAGGGCGCAGATGGAGGCGACGGCTTCGACCTGAGCAAGGAGGATCTGATGAACCCGCAGCTTCTTGCGGAAATGGCCGCCATCGGCATGAAGGTGCCGACGCCGGACGACTTCTTGACCAAGGCGCAGGCGCTCAAGCGGGAGGCCGTCTCGCACAAGAAGGCTGGCGACATGGAAAAGGCCAAGGCAACACTGCGGGAGGCCAAGGCGATGGAGCAGCAAGGTGAGACTTTGCGCCAGATGCTGGAGAGCCAAGAGGATGGTTCGGGCGAGGGTGGCGATGATGACGGTGATGTGGAGGCGCTGCTGGCCGGGGAGACGGATCTTGACGAGGACGACCTCGCGCTTTTGGGCGGCAGGCCCAGGAAGAAGAAGGCGGAGACGCCCAAGCCCAAGGCGGCGGCCAAGCCGCAGCCGCCCGTCAAGTCCGCCGAGGAGCTCAAGCAGGAGGCCATCCGCCTTAAGCAGGAAAACAAGCTGCCAGAGGCGGCTCAGATGTACCGCGCATACAAAGCGGCGCTGGAGCAGGAGCAGCTGCAGCGGGCCAAGGCACAGCGGGAGGAGGTGGCGCTCATGCTGCGCCAAGAGGCAGAGATGGCGGACGAGCAGGTCCGTCTTTTCCAGTACTTTGCTGTCTTTGGCCACGACGACTTGCGCGGAGCTGGCTCCAAGGTTTGCGCAGGGTGGGCCACGTATGCCGCTTCGTGCCGGAAGCTGGCCAAGCAGCCGCCGACCGAGGCGCCTGCACGCCTCGCGGCAGGCGGGAGTGGTCTGCAGCGCATCCGCAATGGGTTGGCCTTCGTGGGCACCGACGTGGACGGCACGGACGGCGACCTCCATGTCTCGGTTGTTGCGGTGCTTGCGGCGCAGCAGATCTCGACGCTCGGCTCCGCGCCAGAGGGTTCGACCCTCCGCGTCGAGTGCGTCGTGGGCCTGCCGCCGTCCGAATCGCAGAGCGACGGCAACATGGTCTGCGCGTTTGAACCGACGCGCTCCGCGCTCTCGCTCCTCAGCGATACGGTGCACGTGGCGCAGGTGCAGCGACTTTCCGTTCCGAGAGGCGACTCCAAACATGCACGAATGATTGTGCGCCGGGTGGCGCGCCGCAAGGCCGAGTTCAACGTGCTGGCGGTACCGCCAGCACCGCAGTCGGGCGCTGGTTCGGGCCTGCTCTCGCGCTTTCGGCGGAGTACACCGCCGCCCGCGCCCGAGCCCGTCTTGCTTGGCAAAGTCGCCCTCGATCTCAAGGCCCTGCTAGAAGACAATCATGTGGCGGGCGACTTCCCGCTCATGGGCCGCGCAAACCGCAAGCCCGTGGGCGGCGTGCTGCGCCTCGGCATGCGCACCGGCCGGCCGTTCTCCGATGACGACTCCTTCATGGCGGGCGCTGCCACGGCGGCGTCCACCGGCGCTGACCTTGAACCCTATGCTCCCTTCGACCTTCGCGGCGCCGGCGAGGTCTGAGCTCGATTGCAAACGATGTAAGCTATGTATTTCGAAGCATGTGCAGTTTTATAGGTTGGTGTACGCAAAAGGAATGATGTTCAACGCTTGTTGATGCGGCTCTCGACATACTTGACGAGGTGCTGCGTCGTGCGGCGCGTCCGCCCGCCGCTGCCGCTCCCGGCGCTGGCCCGATCCGCGCTTCTGCTCTGGCTCTGCTTGCTCGTGCCGTCACTATTGCAGCTGGCGCCGCTGCTCGCGCTGCGATTGCGCCCTGCGCTGAGCTCGCTAGGTGTGCGCAGGGCCGACGACATTGAGTGCGCGGAGCCTGTGCTGTTGCGGCGCGCGTCGCCTGACGAGGACGAGGAGGACGCGACAGGCGCCAAGTGCTGCTTGGCCGACGTCTGGCCAGTCGCCACGTGCGCCTGAGCGTCGTGCGGGTGCAGCGGCTGCAAGGGCCAGCCCCGCTGCGCGCCCGGCACCTGCGAGGACTCCACTGGCGGGCTCTCCACCGGCTCGAGGTTGACCTGCGGCCGAGGCGCCGGCTGCTTGAGCAAACGCGACGCGAGCCCGCGATCCTCGCGCACGCGCTGTATCTGCTGCTCGGCCCGCTTGCAGTCTTCCTGGAGCTGGCCGCGCGCTTGTTGGATGGCGCGTGCCTGCGCTTCGTGCGAGGCGATAACGTCGCGCCGCCGTTTGAGCTCATCGGAGCCCTCGTAGTTGCGGCAGTTGAAACACTTGCACCGCGGCCCGCAGTGTACCTCCGATAGGAAGCACTCGCAGTATCGCTTGAGGCATCCCGACTTCTTGCAGGCGCACCCTTTGTTGTGCTGCGGCTCGGCCTGCGTTGGCCCAGCCACAATCTTGGGTGCGAAGGCTAGCGGGTTGCGGTCAAGGACGTTTTTGACGGCGTCGGCGCGGCGCGGCTCCTTGGCCTGCGTGTTGGCGCAGTTCGTGCAGTTGCATCCAGAGCAGTACAGGCAGAAGCGGAAGCACTCACAATACAGCTTGAGGCACTGTGACCGCTTGCAGTGGCACGGCTGGTGCCTGGTCTGTGAGCGCATCTTGGGCTGTCGAGTCGCAATTCCGCGGCTATAGCGCACAGCGTCCTCGATCTTGGTGATCCTGTTGCGTGGTAGCACTTGGGGAGCTTCCCTGCTGACTGGTGCCGGTTGTGTTGCCAGTCTGGTTGCTTCTTGTTGCTGTTGCTGTTGTTGCTGCTGATGATGATCATGCTGCGCCAGCTCTTTATTGGACTGTAATTGTTGGAGCGGAAGCTGTTGCGGCAGCAATTTCAGCTGTTGTGGTTGCTGTGACTGCGGTTGTTGTTGCGGCTGTGGCTGCGGCGGCAGCTCGCGTGAACGCGACGATGTTTGCTGTCGATGCGGCAACAGTTGTTGTTGCTGTTGCTGTTGCTGTTGTTGTTGTTGTTGCTGCTGCTGCTGCTGCCGCTGCTGTTGTTGTTGCTGCTGCTGCTGCTGCTGCTGCGGATGATGACGCTGTACCTGCGGACGCGGTTCTTGCTGTTGCCGAAGTTGGCTGGCATGTGGAGGCGCATGCGAGAACCGCGGGTGCGGCTGGTGCTGGCGATGCGTCTGGCGCGATTGATGGGCGTGCTTCCAAACGTGCGCTGGTGTTGAGGCCTCTGCTGTCTTCGCGACAGCGGCGGTTGGCGTCTCTAGTTCGCCCGAGGATGCGTCGCTACGGGCACGCTTACGTGACCGGAGCGGAGAGGGCGCTGGGATGGGTGAGAGCGGTGCCCTGCGCTGGTACGCTAGGTAGCCAAGCGGCTTGGAGGCAGACGTTGGGATGTGCGCGGCGTACTTGGACGGGATGCGCTGCTCAGGAGAGTCCGAGAGGATGTCCTGCAGCACGGATCGTCCCGCCGAAGACGCGGTCAGTGTCTGGCCAACCTGGTGCTGGCCGCGGCCGTGCCGTCGTTTCGCTGTGTGCGACTGCGTCCGAATGGTGGTGGGTGGGCTCTGGGCGCGGCTGCCAGTGCCAGTGCCAGTGCCAGTGCCAGTGCCAGTGCCGCTGCTGCTGCTCTTCGCGGCGCGCGGCGTGGCAACAGTGGACGCAAAAAGGTCCTGTACGACGTTACCATTGCTATACTTGACGTTCGACTTGCTGGACACGAGACCCGAACAGAGCTCATCTACGTGTGGCGTCTGCGGGAGTCGCTGCAGGCGCGGCGAGCGCCGCAGAAAGGCGGGCGTCCCGGCGAGCGAGCCTGGCAAATTGATGCACATGGGCGAGACCTCGGAGGCCCTTTTGGAGAAGGGCGAGGAGCTGAGGAGGAACTGCGTCTGGCCCTTGGGGCATGGCGACTGCGCCACGCCAAGGAGCGCGTTCGCCACGGCTGCGCGCACGGCGGCCGCGTTAGCCTCGCTGTCCTCTCTGCGAGCGCCGCCTCTTGCGGGGCCCGACTCACCTCTTTCGTCTGTCGTCGCCGAGGGCACCTCCGCGTCGGCTTGCGGCGGCGACGGCGGCTCCGTCGCCTGCTGCGCCATGTCGCCGCCGTTAGACACCGCCGCCGCGGCCTGCGCCTGGGACGCCGCCTCCATCCCGCCGGAGCCGCAGTCGCCGCCGCCGCCACCGCCACCGCCGTGGCCGAACGCGTCAGCGGCTCGCGCCGCCGCGCGCGGGCCGTTCCCGCGCGCGGCCCGCCTGCGGACTCAGCGCCGCCCGCGCTCCCGCTCTGCTGCTGCGCGCGCCCGCGCTCCGAGTCCTCGTGTGCGTCCTTCTCGCGCCCAAATCGCAAACGGTTTGTTGGGCCTCTTTACTCGGGTTGGGTCGCTTTCTTTAGCTCAGCTCTCAGCTCTCATTGAGGTCTCAAAATCACTGCTTGCAAGCAAGCTTGCACGCCTGCATCGCTCCGGCCGGCCGTGCCTGCCGTGGGGACCAGCCAGTCCTGTGACGCAAGGGTCGGTTTTGGGGGAGCTCACTGTGTGGCAGATTGCGCCTCTGGCAGCGTGGTGACCTTCTTGCTCCGCCAGATGCTGCATGATCATGGAATGAAAGAGAGGCGGCTCGCAGATAGTGCGGGCTGGGGTTCTGTAGTAGCCGCGGCTACGCCTATCTTGAGATTCATTTGCGTTCGCGCTCCTCACGTATGCTTACGTCTACAGCAAGTTCTGCACGTCGTTGCCGGAGGCCCCTTTGGGACTTGGAATTATGAACTCGTCTGTGAGAGGCCCCATACCATCAAGAGAGTCGCATGACACAATCTTGCACGACTTTGCTCGCCCCGCAGACTTGTTTTCCCAAAGTTCTTGCGGACGGCGCAGCATGTCTCGCAGGGTATAGCACCGACCCAGGGGCGTTTACCAGGTCCAAGACGTAGCCGGGGCGTTTCGTCATTTGAGTCCGCCTCATTTTCTCCGTACCGTGCAGTGGTACACTTCAACCGCCATCTCCTGCAAGTCCCGACTCTGTCCAATCATCGCTTCGGGCCTGACTGGAGCCACCGCTTTCATACCCGTGACAAATCCAGGCCCAGCCGATGCAGCGCTAACGTTACGTTTGCTTGAAAGGTTCGCTCTCGCCGCATGGCATCCAGCAACAAGGTCCTCCTTGACTCTCTCGACCCGCTGCGCTCCTGCATTTCATCGCCCACCGCCGAGTCCGAGTCCGAGCCCAGGGCCGGGTCGTACCAGAGCGCAAGCGCGGCCGCCGGCACCCTCGGCCCGCCGGCACCCTGGAACCGCCTGAGCAACTCCAACGTGGAGGACTCCAAGGCGGCCGAGGAGACCGTCGCGCGGCAGCGCGCGGGCGCGGAGAGCGGCATCCGCTGCGCGGCGGCGGGCGCGGAGGCGGCGGCGGCGGCGGCGGCGGCAGCGGCGCGCGTCGCGGCGGCGGGCGGCGTCGGCGTCGGCGTCGGCGGCGTCGGCGGCAGGCGGCGCGGCGGCTGCTGGGGCTCGGAAACCGTCGGCGGCGGCTGCGCGGCCGCGGCGGAGCCGCAGCGCGGCGAGGCAGCGGCGAGGCGCGATGAGGGCGGCGGCGGCGACGGCGGCTGTGACGGCGGCGCTGGCGCTGGCAACCTGCTGCGGGCCGGCGGAGGCCAAGTCCGTGACGGGCAACTTCCGGCTGGAGGCGGGCGACTTCGACCATGGGCCCGAGTATGAGATCACCAAGTTTAGCTTTGCGGTGGGCGAGGGCGTGGTGTCGGGCAAGTTCACGTACAAGGACCCGCGGACGTGGATGACCTCGCCGGCGCTCTACATGTTCATGGACGAGGCGTGGGACCAGTACCACGACGCGCCCGCGTGCGTGGACAAGATCTCCTTTGCGCACGCGAGCATCCCGATCGGGCGGCGCACGGCGAGCCACGAGCAGATCGTGGCGGAGGGTCTGGGCCGCGCGAACCACTCGGCGCTCAACACGCTGGACGACGGCCGCGTGGAGTGGGAGTTTAGCTGGGTCATCAACCATGACACGCGGACCGCGGGCTGGTTCGTGATCGTGGCGGACTGTGCGCTGGAGCAGTACAACGCGCGCGTGCCGCCCATGGACTACGAGCTTCACTTGCTGAACCCGGGCAACACGCATCTGCCGGCGGACGAGTACGGGCTGCCGAAGCTTTATCTGCTCACTTTCGTGAGCATGGCGGCCTACTTGGTGTACCTGCTGCGTATGCTCAAGGAGCATTACCAGGAGACGCACAAGGTGCACCTGGTGGTGCAGCTGCTGCTGGCAGCGTACCTGTGCCAGCTGATCTCGCTCGGCTTCGAGCTGGGCCACCTGCAGGTCTACAAGTCGAACGGCTTCGGCGTGCATCTGTTCGACCTCTTGTCAGAGCTCTTCGAGGGCCTCTCGCAAACGACTATTTCCTTCGTGCTCATCTGTTTGGCCAGCGGTTGGACGCTCGTGGAGACAAGCGCGGACGACTCTCGTGCCAACAGCGTGGCGACAATTTTGCGAAGCCCGGGCTCGATGCTCAAGGGTCCCAACCTGGTGGTCATACTGCTCATTTTGCTGGTTATTGGCTCCATGGCGCTGCAGATCGCCAACAAGGGCTACGACGACGACTTCAAGAAGTTCCACGACCACGAGTCAACGCCGGGCCACATTCTCGTGGCCATTCGCTTCCTACTCGGCATGGCCTTCGTGGCGAGCCTCTTCTTTACGATCCGCTCGCAGGAGAAGCGTGGCGGCGAGCGCCTCGTCATGTTTCTGCGCCGCCTTATGGTGCTTGGCGGTCTCTGGTTCCTCAGCTTCCCCGTCATCGTCTTTTGCGCCGGCATGCTAAAGCACTACAACCGTCACGCCTTTGTCACGGCCGGCGTCCTGCTCTTGCAGACTGCCTCGCTCGCCGTGCTCGGCCACCAGTTCATGTCGCAGCACAGCACGTACTTTAGGATCTCCACCCTGGCGGACGCCGGAGCTCTGCCGGGGGCCGGCGGCCTCGTTCGCGCCCCCAAGGTGAGTCGCGACTAGCCACGTGTGCCACATGTGCGAGCGGCCATTTCTAGTTTGCGCCTTTGCGTCTCTCTCTCTCTCTCTCTCTCTCTCTCTCTCTCTCTCTCTCTCTCTTTCGAGCGCGCTAGAGGGTAGAGAGCAAGCTACCTTTAGAGAGAGAGAGAAAGAGGCGAGGGCGAAGTGGTGCCGTGAGGCTCACTCTCGCACGTACGAAAAGAGAATCGAATGTAGCTTCAGCCTTTTGCAAGAAGGGGGAACTGGAGGCAGCCCGTGCTGCGTGTTTCATCCCTTTGCATCCTTTCTTTTCACGATGAGTCAATCTCTCTCTCTCTCTCTCTCTCTCTCTCTCTCTCTCTCTCTTTTTTTTTCTGATACATACCACTTCAACCTTCGTTTTTCAAGCAGAGCAGCCCGCAATCCTAAAAGCTCTCGAGGTTCAAGCAGAGCAGTCCGCAATTCTAAAAGCCGTCGAACTGAAGCGTCTGAATGCGGACTGGCACCTGGGTGCGAACCACCTCGCGCTCCCCACGCGGGGAAGCGGTGCTGGCCGCGTTCTCCAGAGCTTTGGGCGGACGTGCCGAGCGAAACTTGCGCTGGAAGGGCTTGATGGAGGCGACGCGGGGTAGCGGCGGCGGTTGTCCCGCTGCCGCTGCACGGGCGCACTCCTTGACGAAGTGCTCGCGGTTGAGCGCACGGCGTCGGCGCACCTCCTCGTCCTCAGCGTCTGCACGGGCGCCTCGTGGGGCTGCTCCTCCACCCCAGACTGGGCGGTCGCCAACCATGGAGCGGAGGCGACGCTGCTCGGCCTGGAATTGCTCGCGCTCCTTGGCGATGATCATGCGGCGGCGCATGGCGGCCGGGTTCTCCTTCATGAGCGGCGTTTCGAAGGACTCGATGCGCGCGTAGTCCGCGGCGTGGGGCTGCGAGGGCTCGTACGGCAGGATGCGGCGAAAGCCACCGCAGTGCGCGTCTTCGAATTGCGTTCGCAGGTCCTGCACGTGAGCAGCCTCATCGCGCTGGTTCGCCGAGGGCGTGGGCTGCGACGGCTGCGGGTCCGTGTCGACGTCCTCCTCTACATTCGGCGCCTCCTCCGTGGAAACTGCCGGCTGCGGCGAGGTGGAGGTGGCTGGGGGCGGTGAGGAGGAGACTGCGGGCGACGCTGCGACGATACTGCGGCGGCGTGCGAGCAGCTCTCCAACGCGCTCACGTTGGTCTGCGAGCGTGGTGGGGCGCGCACGCGCCTCGCCGGCGAGCAGGTCGTCTGCATTAATACTACCGAGCACGAGCGCCTCGCGCACGACCTGCTCTTTGACGCGCTGGTCAAGCGGCGCGTCGCAGTGCAGAGAGGGCGAGTGGTTGACTTCGATGACCCAAGGCCGGAGAGCGGAGTCGAGCATGATATCGAAGCCGAGGATCTCAAAGCAGCGGAAGCCCTCCTCGGTGCCAGCGCCTGCGTGATCCTCGCGACCGAAGCACGCGCGGTAGTCTTGTGCGAGGCTGGGCTGGATGGAGAGCAGTGTCTTGACGATGATGTGCTGGATGTTGGCCTGCAGCTTCTCAACGTCATGGCCCCGCTTGCGCAAATAGTCGTAGAGGCGACCGAGCGCCCACTTGGGCGCCGGCTGGGCACCGGCGTCCTGGCCTGCGTCGGGCTCCTCCTCCTCGTCGTAGTCACCGTCGCCGTCCGCGGAGCCCGCCGCCGCGTTGTGCTTGTTGACGGCGTAGTTGGTAAGGTGCATGAAGCGGTTGCTAAGGTTCTCGCGGCGTGGGCGCTCGTACGGCACGGTGCAGAAGCGAACGAGGCCCTCCTGGTGTTGGAAGGCGCGTAGGACCGGCGTGCAGCTGGTGACAAGCACGTAGATGCGGAGATCGAACTTGAAGCCATTGATCAGGTACGGACTGTGCAGGTAGTGCTGCACGGCGGACAGGCCCTGGAGGTCGTCGAGGTCCTTGAGGTCGTTGGTGAGAAAGATGCCGTTCCCCTGGCAGCCTCCGTCGGGTTTGGCAATAAGTACCGGCCGCTGCTTGTGGGCGGCGAACTCGAGCTGGAACCAGCGGCGCAGGCTCTCGCGCTCCTTGGGTAGGCACCACGTGCGCGGGTGAAAGTCGAAAAGCTCCGGCATGGCTGCCTCGAGGCGGCCTAGCGTGAGCCCTAGCTTGCACTTTTGGCAAATCTTGGACATGCCTGGGAAGTGGTTGATCTTCTGCAGCCGGTTCAGCGCCGCAATGGCTGACTCGGCCGTGATGCCGCCGCAGTCATACCAAGCGATGCTCCACGCCCCGCGCGCGGACTCCACGACGCCCCAGTCGAGCGTGCTGGCGCACTCGCGCACCACGGCGTACCGCGTGTGGTTGACGTTGAGGTTGAGCCTAGGTACTGCCATGCTTCGCACGCGCGCTGCCAACGAGTTGCGCGAAGATGATGCTTGCGAGCTTGGTGCCATTTGTAGACTAGACCTCGCCTGTGAGCTTGTTGCCTGTGAGCTTGTTGCTTGTGAGCTCGTTGTTTGTGAGCTCATTCCTTGCGAGATTGCTGCCTGTGAGCGCGTTGCTGGTGCGCTCGCTGCTTGTGAGCTCGGAGCCTCTGAGCTTGCATCTGCGGCGGTCGAGTTGCTCGAGTGAGGCGATCGAGAGCCTTCCGAGCGGGGCGAGGTAGAGCTTTCTGCGCGGCGCGGCGTTGAGCTTTCTGCATAGGACGGTGGCGAGCTCTCTAGCTCCATGCTTCGTTGCGCGATCCGAGACCACGCGGTGATGCACCACCACAGCGCGCCGCGCGGCGCGGCGCTGCGTCGTGCCGCGAGCGTGGTCGCTGCGGCGCTTTGCCGCACAAGGCCGAGCCAAGTCCGAGGCTAGAAGCAAGAGCACCAGCTAGCTAGGGGCCACCCGGAACGCAGCAAGCGCAGTAGTAGGAGCAAGCGCAAGGCACTGCGACTTGAAATCGTCTGACCCAGTGTCCGTTGAAGTCGAACCGGTCACCGTCATCCAGCCAGATGGTCCCGGTCCTGGGCGAGGGCGTATCCGGCTGCCTCAAGCGGTCGCACCCGCACAAGAGGCGCGACGCTACTTTCCCGCCCCACTTGCGCGCCAGCCTCGTCCCTTTTCTTGCTTTCCACGCGCACCAACGACGCTCGCTGCCACGAGAGCTGAGCGAGGAGGAGAGCGCCGCGCTGACAGTGAGCGAGGAGACGAAGCCAAGGAGGTGTCCTCGCAGAGTTCCACGCATGGGTACACTCCGGTGCGTCCAGGGCAGGCGGGAGCGGCGGGAAGGATCGCGAACGCGCTTCGCCGCCATGCGCGTAGGGTCTGGCTAGCGGAAAGCGTAGGCGGGGCGGTGCGTGGCTTCGGGGGCGGTCTTGAGGGCGGGGGGCTGGAGCGCGGCAGTCGCGAAGAGGATCGCCTCGGGCAAGGAGCTCCCGGAGAGGGCGGGCAAGATGGCGACCGAGGAGGAGCCGAAGGTGCAGGAGCTTACGGAGGAAGAGGCTGCCGCCGCGGTGGAGGAGGAGGACTCCGGCGCTGCGGATGGCGCCGATGACGACGAGGAGGATGACGACGATGTCATGCCCGGCATGGGCCGCGCCAACCGCAACGAGAAGAAGGCGCGCAAGGCCGTGCAGAAGATCGGCATGAAGCACGTCGCCGGCGTGAACCGCGTCGCCTTCAAGAAGAAGACCGGCGAGGTGTTCGCCATCGACAAGCCGGACGTCTACCAGCAGCCGAGCTCGGACACCTTTGTCGTCTTCGGTGAGGCCACCATGGACGACAGCGCGGCGCGCGCGCAGCAGCTGGCCGCCCAGCAGTTCGGCGCCGATGGCATGAACATGGAGAAGCTCCAGGAGCTGCAGAAGCAGATGGAGGCTCTCCAGGCGCAGAACAAGGCCTCGGCCGGTGCTTCGGCTGCCGGTGACTCGGCCGCCGCCTCCGCGGACGCCTCGGCCGCCGATGAGGACGACGGTGAGGTCGACATGGAGGGTCTCGACGAGAAGGATGTCTCCCTTGTCATGGAGCAGGGCAAGGTCTCCAAGGCCAAGGCCGCCAAGGTGCTCAAGGCCAACGACGGCGACGTCGTCAACGCCATTATGGAGCTGACTATGTGAGGGTCGAGAGAACCTTATTTTCTTCCTTTTCTGGTGTTCTGACCTTGGAGGCGAGCGAGCGAGCGAGTGAAAACGAAAGACATGAATGGTTGGTGTACAAGAAAGGAGATGCGCGCGCGAAGACGTGGTCGATTCCTTGGAGGTGTGTGGCGCAAGTCAAGACCATTGTTGTCAGCTGACAGGTATGAACTTCTACATGGCGGTTTCCGGTTCAAGGTGGGCTTGGAGCGCGCGCAGCATGGCATCGAGGAGCACGTTGACATTGTGATCGGTCTCGAAAGTGGCAGCGGCGTCCATGATGCGGTGGTCCTCCTCAAAGACGAGGTTCTTGATGACGCCCTTGAGTTGGGCGTCAATGAGACCGAGCTTCTCCAGGTGCAGCGCAGCCTTGAGCGCGATGGCGAAGCGCGCGCGCAGGACAGAGTCCTCGATGGCCTCGGGCTGCGGCAAGATGCCACGGCGCTTGAGATCGGCAGGCGGCGATCGGTCGGCAAGCTCGCGCGAGAGGCTGTCACGGCGCATGCTACGCTCAAGGTCAGCCTTGGGGCCCTCGAGGGAGGGCGCGAGCTCGCCGCCAGCGATAACGCCCCGGCGGCGCAGGTCGTCGGGGTCGGGCCGGCTCTCCAAGAGGTGGCCCACCTGGTCCTTGCGCAGCTTGCTATTGAGCTCGTCAGCCGTGGACGCTAGGGTGCCGCCGAGCGCGTCGTGCTTCTTGAGGACCCCGCGAGTCTCGAGGTCCGAGGCTGAGGGCCGGCGCGCCAGGCTGTGGTCCAACGAAGCAGTGCGTAACTTGCGGTCCAGCTCCGCCGCAGCGGGCTGCAGGCTGTCGGCCACGTCCGGCGCGCTGCCCAGGACGCCGCTGCGCGCGAGTTCCTGCTTGGATGGCCGCCGCTGCAGCGCTTCCATGACGGCGTCGCGCTTCGTGTCGTCACCTTCGATGTGGGCGTCGTCCTCGTCCTCGTCGAGCCCGGCTCCACCCTCGGCGTCACCGTCCTCCATGGTATGCGCGTCCTCCGTGTCCTCACCAGCGTCCTCCTCACGGTCCAGCGTCGCGGTCTCCTCCTTGTCGTCGCTCTGCTGCTCTCTGTCGTCGCTCTGCAGCTCCTTATCGTCGCTCTGCAGCAAATCCTGCGTCTCCTCCGCCTCCTCCGCCTCGGCTCCGTGCTCCGCCGCGGCGGCGTCCTCTTCGCCTCCCTTGTCCTCCTTCATCATGGCCTTGGTCTCGCTCTCCTCGCCCTTCCTCTCCTGCGACTCCACCTCTCCCTCGCCATGGTCGAGCTCCGCGACGTTGGCGGCCGCCTCGCCCGTCTCCACTTCGACCGCGGCGCCCTCCTCCTCCTCCTCCATGGCCCCGGCCGCGCGCTCCGCCGGCCTGTCCGCCGCCGCGGCGCCGGGCCCCGCGCCGCCGCCGCCGCCGCCGCCGCCCTTGGCCTTGCCGCGCCCGCGCCGCCGCCCGCGCGCCATCGCGATCTCGGGCCGGCCCGGCCCGGCTTGGATGCGCGCGCGCGGCGCCTTCTCTCCTCTATTCGCAGGAAGTCCGGGGCAAATCCGCTGTGCTCGCGTCGTGCTCGCGCGGACGCGGGGGATTCCCATGGACCCTTTTTTGGCCCCCTTGTTGGCCCCTTTCTGGCGCGGCGGAAGAGGCCCATTCAGGAGCGGAATCACCAGGCCTTGAACAGCCTGCAAGTTGAGGGCTGCTTTCCGCCCCGTGCTCACGCGCAGGCTTGGCTTGGCTTGGCTTGGCTTGGCTTGGCTTGGCTTGCAGCGGCTTGGCTTGGCTTGGCTTGGCCTGTTGAAAGCGCGCTGCGCGCAGCGGTCACGGTCCCTCCGATCCGGCCCGCCACCGGCGCTGCACTGCAAGGTGGCAGGCGCCGGCAGACCCGCAATTCAATCGCCGCGCCAGAAGCGAGCGAGCGAGAGAGAGGGAGGGAGGTCCAAGGCGCGAAAGCTGGATCAGAGGGCGGGTCGAGCACAGCGGAGACGAAGAAGATGGGCAAGGAGATGCGCGAGATCGACATGGCGGAGGTGGAGCAGCACAACAAGGAGGGCGACGCCTGGATTGTGATTGACGGCATGGTGCTGAACGTGAGCATGTTCATGAACTTCCACCCGGGGTCCAAGCACCTGCTCGTCAAGGTGGCCGGCACGGACTGCACGGAGGAGTTCTACAGCCTGCACCGCCAGAGCGTGCTGGAGAGCTTCCGCGAGAAGCTGATGATCGGCACGGTCAAGGGCGCCACCGTGGAGAAGCCGCGTGATCTGACCGCCCTGAGCGAGGTCCCGTACGCCGAGTGGATCTCGCCCTTCGAGACGGAGAAGCATGGTCGCGTGCGCCGCGCGTGCCGCGAGTTCGTGGAGACGGAGATCATCCCGAACGTGACCGCCTGGGAGGAGGCCGGCGACCTGCCCAAGCACATCACCAAGGTCATGGCCGACTTTGGCTACACGGCGGCGTCCATGGGCCCCGGCAAGCACCTCAAGATGGTGGACCGCCTGCCGGGCGGCATCAGCCCGGAGGAGTTCGACTACTCGGTGGAGCGCATCGTGCATGAGGAGCTCAAGCGCTGCGGCAGCTGGTCGCTCTGCGATGGCCTTGGTGGCGGCCTCGTCATCGGCCTGCCGCCCGTGCTCAACTTCGGCTCGCCCGAGCTCATCGAGACCGTGGCCAAGCCCGTGCTGCGCGGCGACAAGCGGATCTGCCTGGCCATCACTGACCCGTACGCCGGCAGCGACGTGGCCAACTCGACCGCCACCGCCGTGCTCTCCGCTGACGGCTCCCACTACGTGGTGAACGGCCTCAAGAAGTGGATCACCGGCGGCATGTACGCTGACTACTTCACCACGCTCGTGCGCACTGGCGGCCCGGGCCACGGCGGCCTCTCGCTCCTGCTCATTGAGCGCGGCGAGGGCGTCGAGACCAAGCGCATCAAGACCTCCTACAGCGGCATCGCCGGCACCTCGCTCATCACCTTTGAGAACGTCAAGGTGCCCGCGAGCAACCTGCTCGGCAAGGAAGGCGTGGGCTTCTCGCTTGCGATGGCCAACTTCAACCACGAGCGCTGGTCCATGGCTGTTGGCGGCAACCGTGCCAACCGCCTCATTATCGAGGAGTGCTTCAAGTGGGCCTACTCGCGCAAGGTCTTTGGCAAGCGCCTCATCCACCAGCCGCAGATCCAGGAGCGCCTCGCCTCCATGTGCGCATACGTCGACTCTGTCTCCGCTCTCATTGACAACGTCACTCACAAGATGGACTCCATGACCTACGAGGAGCAGACCAAGAAGCTCTCCGGTACCATCTCCCTCCTCAAGAACCAGCAGGTCGAGGCCTCCCGTGTCGTCAACGATGGCGCCATCCAGATTTACGGCGGCCGCGCCCTCACCAAGACCGGTCTCGGCTCCCGCCTCGAGAACTTCCAGCGCACCTACCAGTACGGCGCAGTCCTTGGTGGCGCCTCCAGCGTGCTCGCCACCCAGGCCGTGCGCGCTGCGCTCAAGAACTTCCCCGACAAGGCCCGTCTGTAAGCAGGAGTGTCCTCGAGTATCGTTTTGTTATGGCACAAGTAGAAGTAAGTCATCGAATGGTCACGGTCAGGTCCTTTTCTATTATTTTGTTGGTTTCGTCGTCGTCGTTACTTGCTGACCACCGGCAGAAGAAGCACGGTACTCTACCTTTTGCTGAAGTCCTTGCCCCTTCTCGCCTTTGCCCTTTTTTGACTTTTTTGAAAGGGCTTGGCTGTTCTCGCGATGCCTCGCGGTACAGGCACTTACGCTCCTGCTCGATGCCGCACAGCACAATGCCAAAAACGACTTCTCTCGAGTCTGGCCGTCACCAAGTGCTGTGAGCGCCTTCAATTTGGTATCATCTGTTTGTGCCACGCTTCTGGCGACTTTCGGTTGCCAGGCCGCCGTCTCTGCCGTCTGCCGAGGCCCGCTGCCGAGGCCCGCTTGCTCTACAGGCTGAAGAAGAAGATGATGGCCGCACTGGCATTGCATCGGGGACGGGGTCCGCGAATTTGATGTGTGCGCTCTTTCCGAGCCACGTTTTGCGAGCCAAGCCCGGCGGCCAAGCAACGACGCCGCGGGATCCAGGGTCCACAGGATCCAGCCCGCGGTCCGCGCCACAGACCGTTCGCAGGGCCTGCTGTCAAGCAAGTGCCATTGCGCGGCGCCGGGGCTCCCGGGGGCCCAGAGTAGAGACGGCGGCCGGCCGCGCAGACGTGGCTACGGCGCGAGCGCCGCTGGAGCATGGCGGACGCGTCTGGCCCAGAGACGCGCGAGAGCGCCGTGGCGAGCGCTGGGGAGCAGCACAAAGAGACCACGGAGGACGGGAGCAAGGAAGGTGGCGAGGACGACGACGACGACAACGACGAGGAAGGCGGCGAGGAAGGCGGCGAGGACGAGGACGAGGACGAGGACGAGGACGAGGACGAGGACGAGGACGAGGACGAGGACGAGGACGAGGACGAGGGCGAGGGCGAGGGCGAGGACAATGATGAGAACGAGGACGAGGAGAGCACCAAGGAGAGCACCGAGGAGAGCACCGAGGAGGGCGGCGAGGAGGGGGGCGAGGACGCTGAGAGCAGTGAGAATCATGGGAAACCCCAGGGTGAAGAAGTGAGCAATGGGAATGTGGAAGGCAAGCAAGCTGCAGGCGAGGAGAAACGCGCGGAACTGCACGAACTCAAGTCGCCGGACCAGGAGGAAACGCGCGCGGAGGAAAGGGAGGATCACTCCCGAGAGCCAGAGCAAATCGGAGCGCAGCAGGTTTCAGAAACGACCACACCTGAAGCATCGAAGCCATCGACCATGAAGAAGACTCCAAGCTATGTGCTTCATGCTACGGCTGATTTGAGGCCCGTGCAGCAATCGATGACGGCGCGCCAAGACGAGGAAAGCGAGTACGCCGCGAACGCGCCGGCGATGCCCGCGGGACTGCAGGAACTCATTGCGCGACAGCAGGAGGCCCTGAGTCAGGAACACGAGGCGGTCCGCCTGCAAGCACGCGCCGAGCAGCTGGCGACGTGGAAGGAGCGCATGGCACGGCAAATGACGCAAGAGGAGCTGGAGAAGGCGCGCGAGGCACGCAAGCTGGTGTCGAAGATGCGCCGGAAGCGGCTTGCCGCAGAGCGCGTGAAAGCGGAGCGCGAAGCTAGCGCTCGTGCTGCAGAGAAGGAAGCGGAGGAGCGCAGGCGCATGGCGGAGGAAGAGCGCACGCAGCGTGAGGCGGAAGCGCAGCGCGTGGCGCGTGTGGCGTGGATGCAGGAGTTGCGCGAGAAGCACAAGGAGCGGCAGGAGCGGCTGCAGGCGACGCTGCAGCCTGCGAAGCGATCCGCGCCGCCGTTGCATGCGCGCCTGGAGGCTGCCTTTGTGTCTCGCGAGTATCTCAGCGAGCTGGAGCGTAAGCGGCAGCTGGCGGCGCTGCACGAGCGCTTCAAGCAGCCGAGCTTGAGCGAGATCGAGGGGCATATGCGCGCGTACGCGGAGCAGGTGCACGCGCTCCCGCAGCGCCCGTTGCCGCCGGCTCGCGTGCAGATCACACAGCGCGCGGCGGAGGTGCAGGAGCGCGTCAAGGAGGAGCAACGAGCGCAGCAGCGCGTTTTCGAAGAGGCGCGCGAGCGCGCGCAGGGACGCTCGCAAGCCCGCAAGGAGTACGCATCCCGTGTGCCCAAGGTGCGTGCGCCGGCCCCTGGTCAACGCAAGCCCCTCCCTATTGAGGCACGGCCGCCTGCGCTGCGCCGCGCGGCGCCGGTGGCCTCACCCCGCACACGGGCGTTGGCAGATGCCGCGGTCCGTGCCTCACATAAGGATGCTCGCCACCTAGAGGAGAGGATGCGCGCTCTACAGCAGCTGCAGGAGCGCGGACACTCTCCGGCCGCGGCGTGAGGAGGTGAGGTTCTTGAAAACATGTTCACGATGTTCAATCTCTTTTGCTTGCGGCGGCGCCGGCGGCCGCGGCCGCGGCTGCGGCTGCGGCTCCGCCTGCGGCTTCGCCCTGACCATCGGCTGTCGCCTCGACAACGATTGGGACGAGCTCCGCGTTCGCCGGTTTGTGCCAGGGGGCGCCGAGCGCCTGGATCGCGTGCGCGATGTAGTCGGAGTGCGTCACGACGGCGATGCGGTCCCAGGGCGTCTCCATGAGCCAGGCGAAGAAGGCGTGCACGCGGCGCTCCACGTCGGCCGGCGTCTCACGGTACTCGTCGAGGTGCCAGGAGTCCTCGTTGGAGGCAAGCATGCGCATGTCGACCTCGGGGTACTGCTCCCGCACCGCGTCGGCCGAGCGGCGTTTCTCGGAGAGGCAGATGCCGAAGCGCTCGCGGCAGTGCTCCACGGCGACGAGCGGCAGGCGGCCCCAAAGCGCGGCAAGGCCGATGCGCGCGGTCTCGAGTGTGCGCGCAAGCGGCGAGACCACAATTGCGTCGACCTCAAGGCCGCCCTCACGCAGCGCGCGGTCCACGGCGGCCTGCAGTCGGCGCGACTGTTGGCGGCCCTTGGCGGTCAGCGGAGCGTCCAGGTAGATTTCCTTCTTGCTTTCAGATCTGTTCCACTCCTCCGTGCCCACCTCGCGCTCCGCCACGTTGTGTGTCGCCTCGGCGTGGCGTACGAGCAGCACAAGCTTGCGCCGCCCTCCGCCGCCGAGGTCGATCTCAGGCCAGGTCGCGCCAGGCTTGAGCCCGAGGCGGTCCAAGTTCTCCGAGTCCGGTGCCAGCCGCTCGTCCGCGACGATGCGCGCCGGGAAGCTCGGCGCAGTGGCCCCGGCACTGACGTCGGCAGCGCCGCCGCGCAAGGGCCGCCCTGATGCGCGCCCGCCCACGACATGCCAGTACGAGGCCGCCAGCGCGTCCAGTGCCGCCGCGCGCCGTGCGCGCACGTGCGCACGGTACAGCAGGGCTACGCTCAACGCCGCACCCGCTGCCGCCGCCGCCGCCACCATCGGCTCATTCGCGCGAGCCATTTTGATTTGGTTCTTGTCAAGTGAAGCTAAGTGATCATAGGCCTCAAGAGAGCGCGGAGCTGGGACTGCAGCATCGTCTCGCACCGCCGTGCCTGAGCTGACAGTGAAAGTGAAACGTAGGCCTAGCTAGGCCCTAGTTCAAGTTGTGATTGAGAAGCGGCTGACCGTCACTGTCATGATCGCGGCAAAACTGCAGGCGCAGAACTTGACAGCGAAAGCACAACAAGCCTGGCTCTCCAGGGAACATGGCCACACGCTCGAACTGCTGCAAGGCAAGCTCGAGCACGATGTGCAAAAGGTCGAGCTCATGCAACATGAGCTTGAGGTCGGGCTTGAGGTCGAGCTCGAAGTTTCGCATCTCGCCCACGAAACGCCTGACGTGAGTCGCCAGCAAGAATCTTTCTTCCCTTGCAAGTTGCAGCCTGTGCGTTGAGGTTACAGCCACCAGGGCCCGTCATCAACCTCGACGCAGCCTTCAAGCTTGTGCAGGTACTAGTAGGTAGGTCGGAGACTCGGAGTTCCCGTCTTGGAATGGCTGCGGCTGCAACGCCGATTCCAAGCCGCGCCACCAGCGAGCAGCCTCAGCAGCGTGCGAGTCGAGTTGGATTGAGCACCCAGCCAACTTCACAGCACGCTCACACCTAATCTCCCACCCATGAAATGTCCAGAGACTTCTCTGTTCGAGTCCAACTGGCTGCTCGGAACAAAAAACAGAGCAATGCATCGCGAGCCATCGCGAGATGCACACGCAGTGCGTTCGAAGCAAACTCCCTCCACCAGCTCCACCACCCCGTGTAGCCCCGTGTTTCTCAAGGCCATCCAAGACTCGGGCCGCGCGTCGGGCCTTGTCGGCCACGGCCTCGCCGTGCTGTGCGCGCTTCCGCGCGTGCGCCAGCCATTGGCCACACGAGCTCCGAACAGAGCACGCAAGGCACGCAAGCAGCGACGCAGCGTTCAACGCGGCGTTTGGCGTGTGCGCAGCAAGCGGAAGCTTTGGCATGCCTGCCTGCTCGCTAACAGTAAGGTGCTGGGGCAGCTGGGCCTTGCTATCGTTCCGTAGCGAGGCCAGGCCCCGCCACGCGCGCGGAAGCGCGCAGGAGCGCGCAGAAACTGGCAGCGCGGCGTTCGCGCAGCGCGTGGACTGCGAGCGCCTGCGAGCGCGGGGCTGATGACGCGGCTCGGGCTGGAGGCACGGACGGGCGGCCACGGGCGGCCAGCCAACGGGGGCTTTTCCGTTGCCCCTCCGCCGCCGCGGCGCCGGTCCGGGACCGTGGGTCCTGGGACGTCCGGGTGCGCCGGCGCGGCGCCCTCCCCCGGGCATTCAGAGGCGGCGACGCCCGCTGATGATGCAAGTAGGACGAACGCTAAGCGGTCACTGGCGCCAGCTCGCAGCCGGGCACTCAACGGCCCACCCCGACCTGCCGCCGGATTTTCAACAGGTCCACCTGGCGACTCTATGGAGAGCCCGCTTTGGCGCTCGAGAAGGAGCTCGAGAAACTTGAGAAGCGGCGCGGCGCGGCGCGGCGCGGCGCGGCGAGGGCGCTGGCCCGGGCGCCGGCGGCGGCCCGGGCCGGCGGCGGCCGGCGGCGGCCGTTCGGACAGAGCGGCCCGAGCGAGCGGGCGGGTGAGTGAATCTCAGTGTCAACTTGTCAAGGAGACGCATGTCGACGAGAGCGGCGCCTTGCAAGGCCAACGGACCGCAGTGCACGGCAGCCTCAAGGAGCGCAACCCGCTTGGAGCAGTTGCTGGGCTTCTAGAGTCACTTGAAGCTTCGCGCTCTCGGCCTCGGGTGAGGCTGGTGCAGTGGCACTGGCCGGGCGCTCAGCCAATCAGCTGGCTGGCTGACGTAGGAGGACACGTAGACGCGCGAGGCGCGGAACGGGGGAGCACGGTGCAGCATCTGGGCTGCCGGCCTAAATCATCATGCAGCGCGAGCTGCGCAAGCTGGCGAGCCGGGGCCGCTCGTGCAGAGCAAGTCCAGGATACGCCTAGGCGGCCGCGCAGAGTGCTCCGACCTCGCGGGCGCGAGCTGCAGACCCCGGAGCGGCTAGCAACCTTTGCGTGATGACGCCAATGCGCGGGCGCAGAAGCCTTCGCGGCCGTGCAGTCGCGGGCTAGTTGCTTGCTAAAGTTAGCTTGCTTGCTTGCTTGCTTGCTCTCAAGGACAACTTCCAAGCGTAGCTTAAACTCCCTCGTGGGCCGCGAGCGGGACCCGGACGGAGTGTGTCGGACGTGCTCGGCCACGGGCGCCGACGGGCGGTGCCCCTGAGCGAGGTGGCCGCTGGGTGTGAGTTCGAGAGGAGGATCGAGACACCCGCGGCCTGTCTGAGGAGCGCGCCAGGTGGAAATGTAGCCTCCCGTGCTCCTCCGCCCGTGGTCGGCGCTTCACGAGCCGCTGATGCTCAGGGCTTCACCTCGTTCACAGGAGTCTCAGGGGGGCACGACACACCACCGCCGTTGAGCGAGCGACTTGAGCCGCCCGGCGATGGCCGCTGGCCGCTGGGCCACCACCGTCTCCGAGCCGCCACCGCTCGCGCGGTTGCGGCGCCGCTGCCCGCGCCGCCGCCGCCGTTGGGTGGCTGGCCTCTGATCTTTGATCATTTCTCCGATGTTCTTGCCTGCCTTCCTGCCGGCAGTGGGCCTGGCTGCTAGCCGGCCGGCGGAGGGCGCTGGTTCTCGATCTTCTTGGCTTCCTTAGCGCGCTGGCTGCCATCTAGGCCTAAGGCCAGCCTAGCCTAGGCTAGGCTGGCCAAGCCGAGCCTCGGCGCGCTGCCTTCCAGCGCTGCACTGACCACGACGCCTATCAGCCTGCTCGATCCGCCGTTGCGGTGTGCGTCGGCACGCTGGTATCGCAGGCGCGTGCCCTACTGACTGACAGAAACTCGGCCTAACGTGAAGAGCAAGCAATGTCAGTCAACGTCAGGAAACTTGAGGAAAGGCAACGAGCAACTGCTTGGCAGGCGGGCGCGGGCAAGCTGGGCTACTGGCAGCAGCCTGACCTCCCGGAACCTCGTCACCGCTGCTCGCCGCTGCTCGCCGCGCGTCTGAGCCTGAGCTAGCCCAGCGGAGAACTCGCGCAGCGCACGGCGAGGCGCGGGCGCGGGGCTTGGCCTCGCCTCGCCTCGCCTGGCCGAGCCTGACCCGACTGGACTCGATGCAACGCGATGCGATGCGATGCGATGCGATGCGATGCAGCGCGATGCGATGCGACGCGAGGATCGCGGCCTCGGCTGAGTCGGCTCGGACGTGACGGTTCGCAAGGGGGGCAGCGCGGGGGGGCATGGCGCGCGGTTCCACGGGCTGCTCCCGGCGCGCGGCGCGGGCGGGGGAAAGGCGGGGCGCGTCGACGCGGCGGCGTCACCGCGGAGGCGCAGTGACGGGGCAGCGGCCGCGTCGCCTGCGAGCGCGGGGGGCAGTCGGGGCGCGGCGCCCGCCCCGCGCTGCGCCGGCCGCGGAGCACCTGCGACGGAACGAACGGCACTTGCCCTGCCAGTGCTTGCGCTGCAGTACTACAGAGTGGCGCGCGCCGGAACAGCACAGCAGCCATGGCAGGCAGGCAGGCAGGCCACTCGCGCGGGCAGACGTAGTGGCGCTGCGCGTCACAAGTGCGCGCTGGCAGGCTGGCCGCTTGCGAGCTCGGCGCAGAACTGCGATTCCGCGCTTTTTCCGCGCGGCGCCGGCGCTTGCGCGCGAGGCGCGCCGGGGGGGGCGGCCGCGACGTCCGCGAAACCAGCAAGAGCTTCCGGTAGCCGCGCGAGCTCTGGCCGACGTCGGCCGGCCGGCTTCGGTGCTTCTGGCAGACTTCCCGGCCGCGCGCGCAGTTCGTCGCCTGTCCTAGGCCTCCAGAGGTACGGGGGCCTGGGCGGGGAACCCCAGTGGGGCTCAGGGGGGTTGCGCGGCGCGGCCTGGGGGGGAGGCCGCTTGGGACGCGCAGAGGCTGTCCCAGCCTCGTGCAGGACCGCGGCGGCGGCGCGCGGGGCAGAGCAAAACCAGAACCCGAAGACCAAACAAACGACGCACGGAGAACCAGAACGCGAAGTACATTCCCCTGGAAAGACTTCTCGAATTCCGCAGTCAAGTCACAAGCTACAAAGCCACCATGCCCATCTACGAGCAGCAGCAGGAGCGCGAGGCTCTCGCCATGGCCCCGGCCCTGAGCAAGGAGGACCAGCCCCGCCGTAAGCTGAGCACCAGCAGCTTCCGCTCCATGGAGAGCGAGACCAAGATGAGCAGCGGCGCGAGTTCCAACTCGCTCGCCAACCTCGAGGACGCCGAGGCCAAGTCCCAGACCAGCGGCGGCTCCTCGTCAAATTCCCAGTTCGTCGCCGTGCCCCTGCTGGGCTTCGGCACCTTCAACGAGTTCAAGGACGGCCAGAAGGTCAAGGACGCTGTCGCCGTCGCGCTCCGCGAGGGCTACCGCATGCTCGATTGCGCGGCCCTCTACGGCAACGAGAAGGAGGTCGGCGAGGCCCTCACCGACGCGCTCGAGGACGGCGACGTGGAGCGCGAGGAGCTCTTTGTTTGTAGCAAGCTCTGGTGCTGGGACGCCGCCCCCGAGGACGTCGAGCCGGCCTGCCGCAAGACCATGGCCGACCTCCAGGTCGACTACCTTGACAACTACATGATGCATTGGCCCAACCGCATGGCCAAGGGCGGCAAGCTCGTCTCGCCGGACTTTGGCGGCAAGTTCGAGTACGAGGTCGTCCACGACGGCACCGACATCGAGAAGATCATGGAGACCTACGCCGCCATGGAGAGCCTCGTCGACATGGGCGTCGTGCGCACCCTCGGCGTCAGCAACATGGGCCCGCGCACGCTCCAGGGCCTGCTCGAGCGCTGCCGCATCCGCCCCACCGTGCTCGAGGTCGAGATGCACCCGTACCTGCAGCAGCCGGGCCTGCTCGAGCTCTGCCAGAAGGAGGGCATCAACGTCGTCGCCTACTCCCCGCTCGGCAAGGTCGGCTACCGCAACAAGGGCGACCCGTCCATCCTCGAGGATGAGACCGTCCTGGCCATTGCTGAGGAGACCGGCAAGTCGCCCGGCCAGGTCATCCTGCGCTGGGGCATTCAGCGCGGTGTCTCGGTCATCCCCAAGAGCCTCAACCCGGACCGCATTCGCGCCAACCGCGAGGTGCTCGACTGGCGCCTCACCAACCCGCAGATGAAGCGCATCGACGCCCTCGACCGCGGCTTCCGCTTCTGCAGCCCGCCCTGGTTCGACCTCGAGCAGGACTCGGAGTACTCGGTGCGCGGCGGCCACCCGGGCACCCAGGCCTTCCGCACCCCGTGCGAGGTCGATGCCAACGGCTGCTTCCGCAACAAGTTCGAGCGCCCGGGCAAGTACCTGGAGACCGAGATTGTCATCCAGCGCGGCATCCTCAAGAACCTCAAGACCGTCGGCAAGACCGTCATCCCGGAGGACTCCCACAACGCCCCGTGCTACCTCGTTACGGACGAGATCGTCGACGGCATCTACGGCGACACCGTGCTCCAGGGCTTCCGCGACTGCGGCCTCAGCGTCGAGAAGATCGTCATCCCCTCGGCCGCCATGGACGAGTCCGGCGAGCCCTCGACGGAGCCCTTCAAGAACTCGGAGCAGTTCCACCGCATCGTCGACACCATCCTCGCCAACGGCGTGTCCAAGCACACCTGCCTCATCTCGCTCGGTGGCGGCACCGTCGACAACATCACCGGCACCATCGCTGGCACGCTGTACCGCGGCATCAAGATGGTCACCATCCCGACCACCTCCATGGCCATGCTCGATGCCTCGTGCGACTTCAAGAAGGCCTTCAATGTGCAGGAGTTCGGCAAGAACCTCCTTGGCTGCTACTACCCGGCCGACTATCTCATCATGGACCCGGATGCGCTCTACTCGCTCTCGGACCGCCACATGCTCAACGGCATCTCCGAGGCTCTCAAGCACGCGCTCTGCCAGTGCACCGAGTTCACCGACCGCATCGTCAAGCCCCTGCGCGGCAAGACCGGCGAGGAGCTCTCGGCCGCCCTCCACGATGGTGACTACCTCCTCAAGCTCATCATCGAGTGCATGGAGAAGAAGGTCTCCACCCTCGGCCCCAACTACAACGCCGAGCACGCCTACAACGAGATGGTGCCCCAGTACGGCCATGCCCCCGGCCATGCTATCGAGCACCTCTCCTGGCACCACGGCAACGAGCCCATGCTCCATGGCGAGGCCGTGGCCATCGGCATGTGCGTGTCCGCCGAGATCGCCTACCTGCTCGGCATCTGCGAGGAGTCTGTTGTCGACGAGCATTACGACATCGTCGGCGCCACCGGCCTGCCCTGCTTCGTGCCGGAGAAGATGACCATTGACCAGATCCTCGAGACCCTCAAGTTCGACAAGCACTTTGTCGGCGGCAAGGCGACCATGGGCCTCGCCAAGCGCATCGGTTGGATGGCCGCCAACCCGGAGAACGACACTTACGCCTTCATGATCGATAACGACACCATGCGCAAGGCCTTCGAGCGCAACATTGAGCGTCGCAATCGCCAGTAATCACGCGCGCCCTCTTCTGTATCCAACAAAACCCACAACAACACCTTTGTACATAGGAAGTAGTGAGGAGAAGAACGATGAAAGATGAAAATTGCACCACGATGAAAAAATTGCACAAGCTTCGAAACTCGAGTCTTGGTTTTTCGGAAGAACTCCGAAGCACACGAGAATGTGCCAGCGCATGGTGTGGGAGAAACTCCGAAGCACGAGACTGTGCGTGCGCATGGTGTGGTGTCTCCGATATAGTGGCGCCATGCGTGCTGCGGCGCAGCGATAGCGTGCTCGCAGCGATCTTCTCACTGCGCCGGATCAATCTTATCACTGGTGGTAAATCGAATCCATGACGCCGTGATCAATCAGTACCGGGATTGTGCGCGCATATTGCTACATGTTCTCGGAAACCGCAGACAGCTTGGAAACCGGAGACAGATCCTCAATGTCAGGGCTCGACTGCTCTCCTTTACCCGTTTGGTCAACGACCTTGCTCCTGCTGGTGACGTGTTCGATGCTTCTCCCATCATGATCATCGTCGTCGTCGTCGTCGTCATTCGTATCGCGGTCGTCATTGCTGCCAGTTGGTCTTCTTTCCTCACCAGGATCCAGAATGCTTCGTTCGTCTTCGTCTTCGTTGTCATTCTCATAGACACCAACGCCAGCACGACGATGAATTTTGCGCCAGAAGCTTTGACGACCACGGTCACTAGCCCTGCCGTGGACAGATTCAGTGCTGCAGGTTGTTGTGTCGAAGTCGACCAGAGCGTCAAAGAGCTCGACGAAGTCTTTGTGGACCCGCGCAGTCACCATGAGAGGCCGCAAGTGGGAAAGGCTCTCTGGATGACTGATGCTGAAGATGTAGGACTTGAACACAAAAACGGAGACCGTGGAGAGACCGCCAAACATGACGTCCAGAGTATCGTAGGCGCGGCCCATGACCATGATGGGCCGATACAAGAGCGTGTCGGCCCACTCGAAGAGGAAGGCTATCAGGAGGTAAGTGACGCAAAGGGAGCACCCCAAGCAAACACCCTTGCGCACGCTACTCGTGGCGAGCTTGGCCGGGAGCGCGTCGCTGAAGAAGACGAGCTGGATCTTGAGTACGAGTGCGCACCATGCGATGTATGCGCTCCACGTACTGAGTGCGAGAGAGCCCCAGCACAAGAGTACAGACAGATTGCCCAGCGTAAAGGCCACGTCAAATCGCCGGACGATGCTCGTAAGCATGCGCATGCTCATGAGCCCAATCAAAACCGCGCTAAGCGAGATGGCAGACAGCACGGCGGGCAGCGCCAGGGCCCCAAAATGACTGTGCATCGCGGCCAGCGTGCACGCAACCACCGTGCTGATTGACCACAGCGTCATGAATGCGATGCCATAGCGATTGTATACGACCAACCGGTAAACTCCCTGATGGACCCGCAGTGAGAAGACCGCTGCGAGCACGCTATCGCTGTGCCGCAGCACGCGCGGCGCCACGACCGGATACACCACGCGCACTGTCTCGTGCTTCGGCAGCTGCTTTTTCGCCTCCAAATCTCGTAGAGCCTGCGTCAGCTCCCGCAGGTCATCCAGTTCGCGCACCGAAACCTGTACGGACCGCGTCGTCGAACGCACATTGAGCAGCTTGTGGCTCTGATTGAGCCAGTGCTGCACCAGAACACGCAGCTGGTAGACAATAAGGTTTATTGCGCAGTTGATCATGCGCAACAGGGGCTTGAACTCGCGGCCGCGAAACGTCAGCACCGTCCTGGTCGGCCGCGCCACCCCGAGGAAGAACATGAGCACCAGCACAATCAAATTGAGCGCCCCGATTCCCGTCGCGAACGCCGTGTATCTACCTCGGAACGCCGGCGACGTCGCGTCCTGGAAAATGTATACCACTCCGGCGAGAAAAATGCCCACGAACCCGACCGTGATGCTTCTATCCTCAAACATGACGCCGATACACGTCCACACGCCGATTAGGTTTGCCATCATGAAGATGGAGTTGAACTGCCGTAGGCTAAGCTTGACTAGCATCGGGTTCATGAAGAGGATCCCAGATAGGGATGGTGGCACAACAAGAAGGCCGCCTAGTCCCGTTGGACCCGGAGCGTGTAGGCTGTACAAATACAGAGCAACGCCGGCAAGCAACATGAAGTTGAAGATCACGAAGCGATAGAACAGCGTCTTCCGCGACAAGAGGAGCACTTGCCATCGCTCCGAAAGCAGCAGTCTGCCCACCGTGTTTTGGCTCGCATACACCATGGCTCGCTCCGCCGGCAGGTAGAGGCGCAAGTGCGACTCACGCCTGTGCGGCTGCTGCAGCCCATATTGCGTGTCCTGAAGCTCGCGCTCCGTACGGTCGGCGTACCTCTGGAACGACTTGGCCTGCTGCTGCGCTCGTTGCGTCGCCACGGCCGTGTGGAAGGCGTCGCTCGAGAAATTCATGGTGGCCCGCAACGGGCTCACTGCTCGTATTGAGGGGCTGATCCTCCCCATGATTTTCGCCGTCGCAGCTACCGCCGCCGCCGCCACCGCCGCCGCCGCCGCCGCCGCCACTGCCGCCGCCGCCGCGGCCGCGCGCCGCCAAGGCGCGGGCCGACGGCGGGCCTTCGTATCTGTCAGCAATGCAAGCCGACGTGAGCACCTCTCAGCAGGCTCTTGCAAGACTTGCATGGAGAAGAAGAGCCGTTCATCCCAAATACCGCCGAGATGAAGCTGAATGACGCATCCATGGCTGAGCACTACAAACTAAGTTAGTAGAAAGAGAACCGGCATAGTGGCACCTAACCAGAAGACGTCCTCGCAGCGCAGCGCAGCACATCCGTGTAACGAATTGACCTCCGGGCGCCGCGCTGCGCACGCTCGTACGCGCGCGCACCACGCTGTAGAAGCTGCTTTCTCGCGGCGCCGCCACCGCCTGTGGTGCGGACTGCGCTCGTGGAGTCGTGATGGCGGCGGCGACTGTGGCTTTCGCGCCACTGGCAGCGACCAGCGTGCAGTGATGAAAAGCGAACTTTGACCGCGAAGCTTCCTGCAGGCCTGGCCTGGCGGATCGACGCCACGGTCGCAGCCGGATGGACCGGATGGATGCACAGATAGCGTTCCGAAGCAGGTCCAGTCACCAGTGAGAGGGGGGGGACCCGGGGTGGGGAATGAGACAAGGGCGGATGCCCGTTGTGGTAACTAGTAGCTAGCTACTAAGAGCAAGCAAAGACGAGTGGAGTGCGAGAGGCTGAGCGTGGTGCGATCGATGCCAGGGGAGACAAAAACAACGCTGCACACGAACGCGAGCACCTTATTTTGAAAAGGAGAGAGGAAGAATGAAGTTGTACCGGGGAGCAAGAAATACCGTGTTATTTTGAGGAGGGCGATTGACCATGTGCCAGTAGAAAACGGCGGCAGCGCGTATTGAATCAGAAAGGAGAAAAAGAGCAGCGACCAGCGCGTGTAGCCGGGAGTCGAGTCTCGGCAGCGTTGCGCCGGGAAATCCCAGGCGATGATGAATTGCTCACGACTGCACTTTTGAGCTACTTGGAGGTCGTCGACGACGGCACCTCCGCTTCAAACATGAGGTAGTGACTCTGCTCCATGCCCATGGCCTTGTAGGTTGCCTTGGCGCGCTCGTTGTCGTGCTCCACGTAGAGGCGCACAGCCGCGGCATCGGCAGCCTTGGCGAGCGATACGATCTCCGTGTACAGACGCTTGAAGAGCCCGCGGCGGCGGTGCTCCGGCACCACGTAGACAGACTGGATCCAGTAGTAGTTGCCGTTGTTCCAGTCGGACCACTCAAAGGTCACCATGGCGGCGCCGCAGACCTTCTGTTCCTTCTCCACGACCAGGTAAAAGCCCATGGACCCGCTCTCGTCGCTCAGCAGTCGCTTCACGCCAGCGCGCGACTTGTCGCCATCCAGCTTGCGATTCTCAGTCTCAAGCGCGCTGTCGATGTTGAACTGCGCCAGCGTCTCCGCGTCCTCCAGCGTCGCCCTGCGCAGTGTGTAGTCGTCGCCGCTGCCGGTGTCGGCAGCAGCCGCTTCGCTCGATGCCATGGCGCTCTTGTTCCTGGTGCTCTGGAGGCGGCTGCTGCTCTGCTGCTGCTGCTGCTGCTGCTGCTGCTGCTGCTGCTGCTGCTGCCACCGCTGCCGCTGCCGCTGCGCTTGCTGCCTACGCGTGTGCTGCCGGCAGAGGCTCGTTGCGGGTCTGCTGCCTTGCGTTGCCTGCGCGAGAGCGCGTCCGTGGCTGTACACGGTCAGTCCCGAAGGCGCTCTGCGGCGGCGCTCTGCGGCACGGCGCGGCGTTCTTGGTCCCTTCTTGTGAGCCCGGCACGGCTCACAGAGGCGTGGAGGGCTCGGCGCGGGCGATCGCGAACAAAAGGGCCAAGGCTTCGCGAAGGGGAAACCATTGGCAGCACAACTCGCTGCAATGGAGAACGAGTAGATGCAGCCAGCAGCCAGCATCACAGCTTGCCAGCCATGACAGCTATGAACAAGACATGGCTGACGGGAGAGCAAGCGCTCTTTCGCCGCTCGACACACGCTGCAAGTGCATCTACTGACAGTGAGATAGCATTCTTAGTCTTCATCGCAGAGTACGGCGCAGCGAAGGCTCGAGGGGAGCACGTGCCCGCACTATCTTTCTTGTCGTCAGCTCGGCCTTCGTCGCCGCACGCGCGGCACATACGGGCCAAGGCTTCGCGAAGGGGAAATCATTGCCCGCACAGCTCGTTGCAATGGAAAACACGTGAAGGCGGCCAGGCGTCCTTGAGCACAAGCTAGCCAACCATGACAGTCATAAAACAAGATATGACTGACGGGAGGGCAAGGATTGTTTCGCTCACCACGCGCTGCAGGTGCATTTACGGAGTTACTCTTCATCACAAAGAACGGCGCAGCGAAAGTTTGAGGGGCGGCACGTGTCCGCACTTTCTTTCTCGTCAGCTCGGCCTTTGTCCACGCACGCGCGACATATGCACATGCACGCAACGCGCGACACATACACCCATGCACGCAACGCGCATCGTGGCGTCGCCTTGGGCGTGCGGCCGGGTTCAGGAGCTCGAGGGTGGAAGGCTGGCCTCGAACATGAGGTAGTGGCTCTGCTCCATGCCCATGGCCTTGTATGTAGACTGGGCACGCTCGTTGGTCTGCTCCACGTAGAGACGCACGGCCGCGGCCTTGGCGGCCTTGGCGAGCGACACGATCTCAGCGTACAGGCGCTTGAAGAGGCCGCGACGGCGGTGCTCCGGGACCACGTAGACGTTCTGAATCCAGTAGTAGTTGCCGTTGTTCCAGTCGGACCACTCAAAGGTCACCATGGCGGCGGCGCAAACCTTGCCGTCCTTCTCCACCACGAGGAAGAAGCCCATCGAGCCGGACTCATCCGTCAGCAGCCGCCGCACGCCGGCGCGCACCGTGTCGCCGTCCAGGTTGCGGTCCTCCGTCTCGAGCGCGCTGTCGATGTTGAACTGCGCCAGCGTCTCGCCATCCTCCGGCGTCGCCCTGCGCAGCACGTACTCATCGTTGCCCGCGGCCTCGCTCGACGCCATCCTGCTGCCCTGAGTAGCTCGTTGCCAGTGCTGCGCTGCTACTGTGGCCAGGCGAGGCGAGAGAGGTTGCCTGGATGCTGGACTGCTGGCCGACGCCGCTCGCTCCGCCCGGCGCCACCTGCATCGCGCCGCCAGTGCGCCGCGCAGTGCAGACTTTGCAGACTACAGATAGAGCAACCCGCGTGGCGCGTTGCGGGCGGCTTCCTGTGAGCGCGCGGCGCACAAGACTTCCCACCCGCCCAAGACTTTGGAGCGGCCGGACGTACCACCTCCGAGTCAGGCTGCGGCACCGCGGCGCCGTCGGCCCTGCCAATGCTGCCATGCTGCGCTGCTTTGGTTTGGCTTGAACATGTGCGATTCGGGTCTCCCTCCCTCCAAGGAACAACAGGGCGAAGGCCCCACACAGCCGCCGGGACAAAGTGGCCCTGGGCCTAGCGAGGCGCCATGTCTTGGTCCCTCGAAAAGAGTAAACTTAAATTCTAAAGTTATACCTACTCTGCAGCTCGAGCTGTGAGCTTAGCCATGTGAGCGAACTGACGCGAACTTCCACGGGCAAGGATGAAGCCCAGCCGCCACCCAGTTGCCGCCTGAGTCTTTTCTTTCTCAATTGCGTGTCCTGTTGCCACCAAGGCGAACATGCAAGTCACTCCAATCGGCCTGTGTCCGTGTCCGTGTCCGTGTCCGTGTCCGTGTCCGTGTCCGTGTCCGTGCCCGTGCTCATGCCAGGGCAGTGCCAAAGTGCTAGCAGTGCTCAGGCTGACGCCGCTCAGGCGGCTGCTTGTCCACCATTGGTCCTTTTACATGGGTTACACCGATTATCTCAAGCGGTCCAGCCAGATCAAACAAGAGTCTGGCGTGGGCGAGTTTTGCGGCGTGGGCGGCGGCGGCGTGGGCGCAGCGAGGCGCCGCGGCACGCGCAGACGCGCCGCTGCCTCCACCCGTGACGGCCGCCATTGACTGGTTCGAGCGCACGAGAGTAACGCGGCGCTCTACGCAAAAACCACAATGTCGCAGGAGCATGGACGCCAGCAGCCGCGGACCTTTCGCAAGGCGAACGCGCCGGCCGGGTATGTGGCCGGCCTGGGCCGCGGTGCAGTGCCATTCACGACGCGCAGCGATGCGGTGCCGCTTTCGCAGGGCGCGGGACGCGGGCGTGGCGCGCTCGCGCGCACGGACTTCGGCGCGGCACCCAAGGGCTACGTGGCAGGCGCGGGCCGCGGCGCCGGCGGCTTCGGTGAGACCAAGCCGACCGCGGAGTCCGTGCGCGACGCCGGCGCCAAGAATGGCGGCGCGGCCGGGAGCCTCGACACGGCGGGTGCCATTCTGCAGAGCGGATCCATGGCGGACCGAGAGGCAGATGAGGTCTGGGACGCCGTGGAGCGGCGGCTGGCGGAGCGCGGGTCTCGCAAGCGCGCGCGGCGCGAAGAGAGCGAAAACGGCGGCTCCGTGCGCGTGGCGGACCAGTTTGCGGACCTCAAGCAGCAACTTAAGACCGTGAGTTGGGCGGAGTGGGACGCTCTGCCCGAGGCGCGCTCGGGTGTGCGCGAACATCGGCGATACGATACATACACGCCAGTGAGCGACTCGGTGCTGCTCTCGGCCGCAGGTCTGGGCGGTGCGCTCAGCGCCATGAGCGCGGAGCGCGGGCGCGCCATGCGTGACCGGCTCGATGGAGGAGGCGACGGCGCCGTCACCGCGGGCGGAGGCGGCATCAACGCGGAGGACTACCTGTCGTCGCTGGACGGGCTGGGCGGTGCGGCGGCGCGCGTGGGCGACGTCAAAAAGGCGCGCGTGCTCTTCAAGTCGGTCACCACCACGAATCCGACGCACGCGCCCGGCTGGATCGCCGCGGCGCGGCTCGAGGAGGTCGACGGCAAGCTGCTCGATGCGCGCCGCCTCATTGCGGAGGCCTGCAAGGTGTGCCCGACCGAGGAGGCAGTCTGGCTCGAGGCGGCGCGCCTCAACACGCCGGCCAACGCCAAGGTCATCCTGGACAACGCGCTGCGCCATTTGCCGCGCTCCATCAACCTCTGGCTGCGCGCTGCCGACCTCGAGGGCGACGCGGTGGACCGCCGCAAACGCGTGCTGCGCCGCGCGCTAGAGACGCTGCCGGGCTCCGAGCGCCTGTGGAAAGCCGCTGTCGAGCTGGAGGATAACGAAGCCGACGCGCACCTGCTCCTGGCGCGCGCTACCGAGTGTGTCCCGGACAGCGTCGACCTCTGGCTGGCGCTCGCGCGCCTTGAGGACCACAAGCAGGCGCGCGCCGTACTGCAGACCGCGCGAAAGCACTTGCCGCGCGAGCCGCGCCTCTGGGTTGCTGCCTGCGCGCTCGAAGAGGCACAGCTCCCGGCAAACGCGTCGCCCGAGGCGCGTGCCAAGCTCCGCGCAACGCTTGACAAGATCGTTTCCAAGGCCAGGCGCGCGCTCTCGTCCGCCACAGAGCCGGAGGGCGGCGGCCCGCCTCCGGTCACGTCCCGCGAGGACTGGCTCCAGTTCGCGCGCGAACTCGAGACCTCCGGCTCCCCGGAGTCCTGTCGAGCGTTGGTGCGCGGCACCCTGGACCTCGACGTTCCCGAGGCGGACCGCAAGGCCGTCTGGTTTGCGGACGCCCTCGCGATGGAAAAGGCCGGCCATCTCGTCGCGGCGCGCGAGATTCTCGCCGAGGCCATCTCGCGCTTTTCCGGCCACAGGGACGTCCTGCTCAAGGCTGTCGCGCTCGAGAGCCGCCAGGGAGACAAGAGCTCCCTCAATGCGCTCCTGCGCGAGGCCGTGCAGCGCTGCCCGGGCGCTGAACTCTTCTGGCTCATGGCCGCCAAGGAGACTTGGACCACGCTTGATGACCCGCGGCAGGCGCGCGCGCTCCTCGATCGCGCCATCGACGAGGCCGGCCACAACACCGAGCGCGTCTGGCTTGCTGCATGGAAGCTCGAGTGGGAGACTGGGAACATCGGCGCAGCGCGCGACGCGCTACGCGACGCGCGCGAACGGTGCCCTACGCCACGAGTCTGGCTCAAGTCCGCGCTCCTCGAGCGCGTCGAACTCGCCCGCGCCGACCCGGCCTCCGAGGCTGCTCAGGCGCTCTTCCAGGAGACCGACCGCCTCCTGCAGGAGGGCTACAGCCGCTTCCCCGCAGAGCCCAAGCTGTGGCTCATGGCCGGCCAGCTGCATCTGCGCTACAGGCCGCTCGCGGAGCGCGAGGCCGCCGTGCAGACCGCACGCCGCCTCTTCCTGGATGGCCTCAAGCACAGCCCGCAGGCTGTCCCACTGTGGCTTGCTGCGGCGCGCCTCGAGCGCGATTTCGTCTCCGCCGTCAAGGCGCGCTCCGTGCTCGAGCTCGCACGCGTCAAGAATCCGGCCAGCGCCGAGCTCTGGCGCGAGTCCATCCGCCTCGAGCGCGACAAAGGCCAGGCCGGCATGGCCGACACCCTCACAGCCAAGGCCATCCAGGCCTGCCCGTCCGCAGGCATCCTCTGGGCCGACGTCATCCTCGCCGCCCCGCGCCCCGAGCAGCGCGCCAAGTCCGCCGACGCCATGGAGCGCTGCGACAATGACCCGCACGTGTTTTGCGCGCTTGGCCGCCTCTTCGCTTCCAAGAACAAGCTGCAAACCGCGCGAAAGTGGTTCGAGGCCGCCGTCCAGGCGGACCCGGACCTAGGCGACGCATGGGCCCACTTCATCCACTTTGAGCGCTTCGTCGCTGACGATGCCGACGCCGCCGCCGCCGTGCAGCGCCGCTGCCTCGACGCCGAGCCTCGCCACGGAGACCTTTGGGCCTCCGTCTGCAAGCAGGATCACCTCCGCCTCGCCTCGCCACGCGACAAGCTCGACGCCGTCCTGCGCAAGCTGTCCTCCAGCGCATAGCGCGAGCCTGATCGCGAGCCTGAAAAGGCCCCAGGCTGATCGTCATCTCTTTCAAGAGACATCCAAGCAAATTGACCGCCGAGTCCGTGTCGCTCTTCACTGCTCCATTACGAACCTCACTTGGCGCCAGCGAGACAAAGATCTGTGTTTGTTCTGGGTACTGGTAGCACCAGATGTGGAGAGCTTGACTTGCTGACGAACGTGCCCCACTTACTCACATGTCAGCCTTGCTCTTGGGGGCGCACTGGTCGCGCAAGTGGGACTCTTGACGTTCGTCCTCAAGTCGAGCGCGGCGAAGACGAGGCTCTCTCTCATCGCAGACCAGGCAGACCAGAGACCGCGGCAGACCAGATCGATCGCGAGCCGCGCGCCGCGCAGTGCCACTGGGCGGGGCCGCAAACATGGAGGTGGTGCTGACCGGGTTCGGCGCGTTCCATGGCGTGGCGGCCAACCCGACGACGCGCCTGGTGGAGCTGCTGCGCGAGAAGCGGCCGCAGCTGCTGGCGCAGGTCTTGGAGACCTCCATGCAGGGCGTGGCCGCCGGTCTGGCAACGCTGGAGGAAGAGCTTGCGAAGCGAGGCAAGACGCCGCAGGACGTGATCTGGGTCCACCTCGGCGTCTACAGCGGGTCGCCTGGCGTCCGACTCGAGCACAGGGCCTACAACGAGGCGGACTTCCGCGTACCGGACGAGCGCGGCGAGCAACCCTCGCATCAGGCGATCGCGCCGGACGGCCCGGCCTCGCTCTCGTGCGGATTTGACCTCGACGCGCTCTGCGCTGACCTGCGCCAGCATGTCGACTTTCTCGCGCGCATCAACGTGACGGACGACCCGGGGCGCTTCGTCTGCAACTTCGTGTACTACACCAGCCTGCTGGCGCACGGTCCGAACGTGCTCTTTGTGCACGTGCCCGACTTTAGCACCACCCGCGAGGAGATCCAGTTTGCCATCGTGGAGCGTGTGCTGGACAAGCTCGCGAGCACCAGCCTCGCAGAAAGCTATGCGAAGGCTGGGGACAGCGACGAGGACGCTCGCGCGGTCACGCTGCGGATGGCGCTCGGTGCCGACGCAAGTGACGAGGAGCGCGCCGCCTGGAGCGCCGCGCACGATTCTTCCATGCGCATCACAACCTATGAGCAGCTTGAGGCCGCGAGGACATCCCCTGCGCAGAGCGCGTAGAAGTAGGGGAATCAAATTGTCGCGGGTGTGCAGTGGGTGGTACCCAATTAAGATGATTGTGCAGTGTGGTGATTGAAAGAACGGTCTCTATTCCAAGCCGCCTTTCGGTCATGGCGACCTGCAGGTGAGTCGGCGACTCGCTTGTGCCGGTCATCGGGCACTCTCAATCGCGCGCGCGCGCGCGCGCGCGCGCGCGGCCTTGGAGTTCCACGTTTCCTTCCGCAATCAAAGCCAAGGCGCCCAGCCGGGGAACATCATAGCAAGGTGCTGCGGGTCGACGGCCTGCTTGATGAGTCGGTGGACTTGGGCTTTGACATTGAGGCTCTCGCCGCCGGCGTCCTCGCGACCGTGCAGCTTGTCACGAATGCGCGCGAGCACGTTCTCGGCGACCTCGTTCTTTTTCTGGTCCTTGTCGCGCTCGACATGCGCTTCGGCGCCTTCGGGCACATCACGGTCCTGCTTACTGCGCACGGTCCAAATGTAGATAGGGTCGTGCACCAGGACGTCACAGATGGTGATGATGAGCTCGTGGTTCTCACGCAAGATACCCATGGTGCGCTCACAGGTCTTGACAAAGGTGCCACGGGTGCTGCGTAACGGCATGGCGTCCACGAGGTCACGCGTGAGTCGAAAGGGCGTGAGCTCTGGCGTCGCTAGCCTACGCCCGGCCTCAAAGACTACGCCGTGGTCGATGTGCACCACCTCGGCAGTCGAGGTGTCGACGAGGATGTTGAACAGGTGCCGGTCGCCAAGACCCAGCAAAAAGCCCACCATGCTCGTCACCGCCACGGACTGCGTGTACGCCTTGCGACGGATGTACCACTCGGGCGGCGACGGGAAGCGCTCGAGAAAAAAGAATCGCAGGACCGGCTGGAACCTCGTGCAGATATCGCGAAAGACACGCACCACCTGGCTCTCCGGGGGCGCGCGCGTCGGCTTGGCGTCGCCCTCGCTCATCATGGACACCTTGCGCCGCGACCGGGACCTGGCCGACTCGCTCTGCGCCGCAGCCTTGGCGGCGGCGAGGTTTGCGCTTTTGGCGCGGTCGTGCGCTTCCAGCATCTTCCTCTGGCACTCGATGTGCGTCAGGTCGTCCCTACCGCCGTATCGGCCGTGTGCAGATGGGTCCTTGTCCCTTGAGCGCGCTGTGCTCACCAGATACGAGGCGAGCGGTACGGTGTTCTCAACCCACTCGATCATCCCAGCCACCGGCGTCAGTGGGATCACCTTGTAGGTGCGGATTGAGAGCCGCACGCTCTGCAGAAGGACCTGCACGAGCCCGAAGAGCTGCTCGATGACTGCATCCTGCCGCATGTCGTCCGTGCCCTTGAGCAGGATGCGCCGATGCGCACCCGTGTTCATGATGAGCGTCACGACCTTGGGTGCGTTGATGCCGGCGTCCGTGATGCGAAAGGTAGATGCCACGTCCATGACCAGCTCGTCGCTGCGCAGCAACGGCACGAGCACTTTGGAACTACGGTAGCGCTGGAGCGCCGCGGCAAAGGGTGGGCACTCCGACGTGGGGAAGTCCTTGCGGCGGTCCATACTGCTGCCCGCGCCGCCCTTGCCCTTGCCCTTGCCCATTGAAAAGTATGCCAGCTCCGTTAGCCCGGACAGCAGGTCGTCCATCGCGCGCACCTTGGCGTCGTTGTCCCGGGCACGCCTCAGGATGGCTTTGGCCGACTTGAGCTTGGCGGCGTCGTGTGCCGCGAACCGCCGCAAACGTTGCTCGTCCGGAATGTAGTCGGCATGCGCCAAGGCGAAAATGTGCGGGAAGACATCGTCCGGCTCCTCCCGCACCAGCTCCACGAGGAAGTTGTCCAGGCGCTGGCTCAGGCCGACACGAGACGCAATTTGATATGCGAGCGGCAACAGCTTGGCGCGAGGAATGCCCTCCGCCTCCGTGGCTACCTCGTCGTTCTCCAGGTGCGTGAACCAGAGGCCCATGAGTCGGAACACAAAGGTCAGCGGAACCTCCCGTGCGAGCAGGATCGCCCGCCGCAGCTCGTGCGCCGTCTGCCGAAGATAGAGCGTCACCATCGATCGGATTCGCTCCCGCTCCTGCACGGCGGGCTCCACCACCTTCTTGAGTTGCTCACACAGGCGGTGCAGGTCTCGTGCGACGTCACGCTGGCCCGACTTCTTCGCCTCGTCAAGCTCCCTCTGCGCCTTGCGAAGGTCGTGCTCCAGCTGCTCCTGCGAAGCAACCATCCGCTTCCACTCTGGGGAGTCCACGCGCGTCTGCAGCGCGCGGTACAGCCCATCCAGGTACCGAGCCAGCGTGGACCGGCACGCGAACTCCTCTTCCGGAGACTTGAGCACCTCGTGCGCCATCTTGACGGCATGTCCAAGGTAGTCCTCCTGTATCCGCTCACTCGACTCAAAGGATACCTCCATCAGCCACTGCCCGGTCTGGTGCAGTGCGCGCACCAGCACTTGCAGGTCAGCGTCCGGATTGACCCCTTCCGGGGAGATGCTCTGCCCAAGCGCCGGGATGAGTGCCTTGCCCGCCTCGATCGCCGCCTCGGACTCGCCCGTGGCCCACAGCACCGAGGCGCGCTCGAGCCGCAGCGCCGGGCTCGCCGCCACCTCGCTGGTGTCCTGCAGCAGGAGAAGCAGGTTGCGCGCAATCTCCGGCTTGCCGCGCTGCCGTGCGAACTGCGAGGAGGCAACCACGTGCTCCTCCACCCGAGCCTTGCGCGCCTGTAGCATCGAGGTGCGCAGGGTCATGAGCGCCTCGCCATGCTCAAAGCGCAGCTTGCGCCGCGTCGCCAGCGTTCGGTCCCAGTCGAACGCCATGGCAGATAGCCCCGCGTGCATGGCCTGGCTCAGCTCGCGCAGCTGCTGCAAGGCGCGCAGGTGCGCGTACATGTCGTTCGAGCATTCGCCCGACTCGAGCACCAGCGAGGCCTGCGCGGCTGTCTCAAGCCTTCCGCGCGCAAGGACGCGCTCCAGCTGCACTTGCGCGTCGCTTCGCACCGCGCGCAGCGCCTCGCTCAGCACCACGTCCATGGACCGCCAGTCCAACGCACGGTCCACAGACGTCCGCGTTTGGTTCATGCGCCACTCTGCTTCCGCCGAGTGCTCGCTCACCACGTCAAGCAGGTGGAAAAGCCCAAGGTGCCGCAGCGCGCCCTCCAGCATTGCCGTACGGGCCGGGCTCGCGGAGGCCTCGCGGGCCAGGGTGCCATCGACGCCCACCAGAGCGCGCAGCCAGTCTCGCTTTGCATAGTGCAGCTGCGCGTGCGCCTGCGGGAGCTGCACGCCCTCAAGGTCGTCCACAGACCCCAGCTTTCGGTAGGCGTCAAATGTCAGCGTTGCCTTGCGTGCCGCCAGCTCGCTGTCCTCCTCCGAGAAGTGCTCCAGGTACACCAGCGCCGTCGCTGGCATCTCGCACCGCAGCGCCGCCTCCACGACGTGCTCCGGCTTGAGTAATGCGGCCAGCGGGTCGCGCAGCGCTCGTTTGGGGCTCTGGCTGACGTATCGTCGCCGCGTGAATGCCAGCACCTCCAGCACAACACGCAGCTTGTCGCGGGGTATGCCGCCCTCGTCTGGGTCGAGGCCTGCCGCGAGAATGGGTGCCATGTCCGTCGCCAGATCGCCGACCTCCACGAGGCGACTCACCGCGCGCGGCACCACGAGGCGAGCAAAGCGCGCGTCCACGGCGGCAAGGGGCCCGCAGTACTGCAGCAGCTCATCGCGTTCGCCCCACGCGTTGTTGCACAGTGCAAATCCGACGCGGCACACCCATTCCTCGAATGGGGCGTCCCAGGCCTTCCACAGGCCGGCACACACCGCATACGAGTCGCCCCGGCACTGGCGCTTCTCGTGAGGAAAGTGGGCAAACAGCTCGCCCACGCGGCGCCGTACTAGCAGCGTCGCATATGCGTTCTCCAGGTCGATGCGACCGTCCTGTCGGTCCGAACACTGCTCCTCGCGATACGTCTCCGCCAGCTCGGCAAAGCGCCCGGCCGCATCGAAGTCTGCACTGAGACCCTGCTTGCAGCATCGGAGTGCGTTCAGAGCCGCGCTGGAGACCGCCACGTCTGGGCTCGTCACGGCGCGGACGAGATAGGCAATCACCTCCGCGGCGCCGTCGTCTGCCTCGGTCCGCAGCTTCTCGAGCTCCACATTCGCGGCGTACAGATCTACGAGGGATTCATCGAAGCACCCAATTGCGCCCAAGCACTGGGCTGCCTTCTCACGCACGCACGCCACGGAATCGCGCAGCAGGCCGCCCACAATCAGAGTCGTCGCACCCAGCATCTCGTCCTGCAGGACCATCTCGGTGTTGGCGTCCACGTGCGCCAGGACCGTGTCCAGAAGAGCCAGGCATACCGGCGCGTACACGGTTGGGTTGATGCGAAGCTGAAGCTCGAGCGCTAGATCGCTGTTGCGGAAGGCGTCCACAAAGACGGCGAGGAGCGCGCGCAGCGGCGGAGCGCGCTGAGCCGCGAGGCCGCCCCCGCCGGCTCCAGGGACAAGACACAGAATCTCCTCCAAAGAGCTCCGGCGCTCCTCATCCCCCGCCTGAGCGAGAGCTTTCAGAAGCCCTACCTCCCATGTCAGCAGAATGTCCAGGAGGACCCCGCGCCGCGGAAGCATCGCCTTGCCACTCGTCAGGTCGCGCAAGGTCACCGACACGACGAGCGCGTGTTTTGTCATTGCCACGAGGCAACCAGACTCCTTGATGCACGTGCTGCTCAACGTCTCCAGGCAGCTGGTGGCGAGGTCGAGAACGAGGTCCTTGTCAGGATTGTTCTCCGTGCGTAGCGCGAAGAGAACGATGTGAAGGCAAACCGAAAAGGCGGCCGGCTGCTTCGCCAGGACCTTGGCATGGCCGAGCCAGCGGATGACGTCGTTCAACACCGGGAGCGTGGCCGCCGGGCTCAGGCTCGCACGCGCGTTCAGATGCACCAGGAGCTCCGTCGCGTTGGCGCGCTTCTCGAAGAAGCTTGCGTCGAAGTTCTTGTCCACGTACTTGCAGGCAGTGGACCCGGAGATCATGGCAAAGGGGCCAAAGCCGCCGTGCGGCAGCGTCGCGACATCAAAGGCGAAGCACACCGCCTTCGTCTGTCCGTCCACGTCCGACTTGTCCAGCTCAATTCTGTTCTCCTTGACCCACGCACCGCACGGGCCTTGTCCTCCCAGGACGCCAAGTAGGCCGACCACCTGCCACTTGTAGCTCTGCACAATGCGCGCCATGTCCTTGTCGCCAGCCTTGTAGGCGTGCTTGATGCGCGGGAAGAGCGCCTCGGCGCCTTTGGACCCGCGAAAGAGGACCAGGCCGGCATACGCGAGTGGAAGTGCCACGTTGTTAAAGTTTGGCGGCTTGGTCTCGATGTCGAAGACGGCGTGCGGGAAGCCGCGCAGCGGATCCACCGCCGCTCGCGCATGCGGGCCGTAGCAAATCCAGGACAGGATAAGAAACTCGGCGTGGGCGATGAAGATGTTCGGGCACGCGTGCGCCGCACCGATGCGGCGCACCAGCTCGCGCAAGAAGCACTGCCTCATCTCGGCGCAGGCGGCGAGGTGACCGCGCGCGGACTCGCCACGAGTGCTCTTGGCGGCGACCACTGCGAGGCGGAACAGGACGGGGCGCACGAGGACGTCACAAGCGCACGCGAGGTGCGCCATGAGATTCCAGTTGCTCCACACCATCTCATCCGCCCAGAGATGGGCCACCAGCGCCTCACGGTCCGCGGAGCTGAGACCGCGCATCTTTTCAATGGAGGCCGCCGTCTTGTCCGCGATCGCCGCGAGGCGCTCCGCGTCCTCGCCGTCCTCCATTACCATAAGCTTGGGCTCGTCCGCAGGGTCTTCGCTGTTGCTCATGGACATTTCGGCATCGTGGTCGCCATCGACCATGGGCATGCTCTCGCGCAGGCCGCGCAGCGTCTGCTCACGCGCTGGGAAGCACTGCATGAAACCACGGAGCAGCATAAGCTGCTGCTTGTTGGCCCGCAGGCGTGCCAAAAGGGGCGCGCCGGCCTCCGCGGCGTGCCGGCGCAGGCTGAAGTCCCGCGTGTCAACGCAGCAGTTGAAGATCACGTACAGTACGAGCTTGCTGCCTGGCTTGCTCTCCTGCGCGAGCCAGAGCTCCGCGAGGTCCATGGAGAACCGCAGCATGCTCAGCCGCGCCTCCTCCGGCATCAGCTGCGGGCCCTTGGCGAGGTGTGAGCGCACGGTCAAGTTGTAGTTGTCTGTGCGCGAGAAGAATGCGGACTCCAGAGGCTCCAGCAGCAACTTGCGCACCTTCGTCATCGTATCAACACACCACCGCGCCTTCATCTCGTCCCGGCTCAGGGCGCGGAGCTCTGCAGCGACGCGTGCGAGGCCCGCCGCGATGGAGACGAGAGTCTCGCCGTCGTCTGCAAAGTCATCTGCGGCACGCAGCAGGAGCTCCAGGCCGACGCCGACGACGCCCGAGGCGCCGCCACCATCGCCCGCGCCGGCGACCCCGGCGATGGAGCAGCAGAGGAAGTCGCAGAGCGCTTCGACGCAGACAACGACGAAGGGCCCGTTGAAGGGCCCTGCCTCCTCGGTCTTGTGCAGGAGATTCTTGAAGCAGTTGAAGCGCATCGTAGAGGATGGCAGCAGCGCAGACGCGACGCGCAGCATGTTGCGCGCGAGCAGAAGCACCTCCGCGGGATCCAGCCGCGCGCCGACATCGACGTCGTCCGGAGGCCGGCCCTCGGCGGTGGTGGTCGCCGTTGCGCCAGCGTCACTGTAGGTGGTGCTCGTCGCCGAGCTGGCGCGCCCTAGCAGCCGTCGCGCGGCGATCCGGCTGCCCGCAGATGACGTCGTGTGCTGAGACTGATTGCCCTCGCCGAATTCGTCGGCGAAGTCGTCGCCGAAGGCGTCATCATCGTCGACATCATCGTCGCCGTCGTCCTTCTCGTCGTGCCTGTGGTTCTTGTCGTTTTCGTCCATTGCTGACTCGGCCCCTCTCTCGATCGCACTGGAGATGGACTCGCCCAGGCGCCGGCGCTTGGCGGAAGGCGGGTCGGCCGGCGTCGTTCTGCCGGACGGCGGGCGTGATGAAGCTGACGTCACGGAAGTCTCGTACAGGACGAGGTGATGAAGCTCGATGTTCTTGAGCATCTTCAAGATGGCGTCCACGGTGCCCCGAGGCACCTGGGCGACGAAAGGTGCGCTCGAGGCGTCTGCGGTCCAGCTTGGAAGCACCGGATTCGCTGCGAGCGCTGCCATGATGGCACGCTGCTCCCGTCTGCCCAGAACCTCCCTGTCGAGCCTGGCGGCGACGGCGCCCACCAGCTCCTCAGCGAGGACGCGCAGGTCCTGGTACAGAAAGGTCTGCGCGTCGCAGGCATTGGCCAGCCGACCGATGATGTAAGCGAGTTGGGCCGCGTGCCGCACGGCGCCGCCGCGGACGGAACTGGATTCGCCTTGAAGCACCTCGAGTGCGAGCCGCTGCGCGCCGATGAGCGTCGTCTTCAAGACGCGCTCTCCGGCGTCCTGCGCCTCTGTGCAGATGCAGGACTCTGAACGGAGGGCGGCTGCTGTCCCGCTGCAGGGCGGTCGTAGGTCGAGCGAGCTCGGGTACCAGGCCGGCGCGTCGCGCATGGTGAGGGCAATGAGGAGGTCGGCCAGGGACGCGAGAGAGGTCTGCGCACTGGCGGCCTTGGGACCGGGCAGCCGGCCCAAGGCCCATCCCAGCACCACCCCGCGCAGGTGAATATCCTCGCGGTCGGGCATGGAGGCGCGTCGGAAGAGGGTAGTGAGTGTCTCAAGCAGCGCAACAGACGCCTCGCCTTGCGCGCCGCTGGCGACGCCAGCCAGTGCGAGGCTATCCGCGTCGTCTTCGCCGGGGAGTGCCAGTGCACCGAGGTCGAGCGGGGCGTCTGCGCTCCCGGCGAGACCCAGATAACTCACGCAGAGCTGGGGAAGGGCCGCGCCAGCCGAGGCTGTAGCAATGCGCCCGTGCTCGAGGAGGGCGCAAACGGTATGCAGCGAATACTCGCGCACCAGGACTGCGTTGCGCTGCGTTCCGAGCTCGCGGCTCACGACAAGCGCGCGACGTACGACGAGGCGCCAGACGCCGTCCCAGAGGCCATCCGTGTGCGGCGCCGCGTTGGCACACGCGAGGAGCACGCAGCAGCGCAGCGCCCAGGGGAGCTCCGGCGCGTTGTTTTGGCGACCCTCGAGACAGCGCTCCAAGCGCTGCTCGAGGGCGCGCACAAGTCGGGCCAGGTTGTCCTTGGACTGGGAATGCCAGCCGGTGGATGGGTAGCTCGCCACATAGGTGGCAAGGAGCTGGAGCCAGGCGACGGCGGCCTTGGACTCGAAAGACCGCGGCCCGACAGGGTCATTTTCGATGTGATCCAGGATGGAGGCCATGTCTGAAATTGCACCGGCCTTGTCGGTCACGGCAAGCAGGTCCACGAGGTCAGCAACGAGGGAGAGGTGCACCTGGAGACCGGGGTTGTCCAGGCGCTGGTCGTAAGTTGCAACGATCTCCTGAATCTGACCCGGCGCAAAAAGGTGGCTGGCGAGCGTCGCAACGCGCTCGAGAAGAGAGCCGTGGCCCGTCTCGGGCCCAAGAGGCTGCCCCAGCGCGAGCCCCCATGAACGCGCGTGGTCGCGGTAGAGCGCCAGCTGGCTCCTCAGGCAGCGGAGTGCGCTGAGGCGCAGCGGTGAGGTGGGCGGGAGGCGCACGACCTTCTTGGCCACGTAGGTGGGAATGAGGTGCGCATGCGCTGCGAGGACAGGGAAGAAGGAGCGCCCGCGAGCGCCGATGAAGCCATCGACAATCTCCAGGAGCAGGCGGTCCGCCTCGGCAAGATGGCGCGCGTCTTCATCCTCGAGCGCCTCGCGCAGCACCCAGCCGTGCACGCGACCAATGATGCGTGCCTGTAGGTCGTCCGGGAGCTGAAAGCGGGCCGCGCGCAGAAAGAGAAGGAGCATCTCCGCCATCTGCGACGCCAGATCGCCACTGCTGCTCTCGAGGGCCATCGTGGAGGCGGAGCCGGCTGTCGGGGAAATCAGGGCGGCGAACGAGGAGGACCCGGACCCAGCCAGCAGGACGCCAAGACGTCTGTTGCACAGCTCAAAGGCGCGCTTCAAGAGCGCCTCGGAGACGCGCGCCCCGGCGGCGCCCGCGCCAAGCAGGTGCCGCACGATTTGCACGTACTCAGCGCCGAGCTCGCGGAAGTGGTCGTCGTCGTCGAGCATGCGCAAGCTAAACTCGAGCATCTGAGAGGCGAGTGCGGGCGCCCGCAGGCCGGCTATGCCGCCGGCGCGCGTGACGGCCAGCCTCAGCACGGACACAGGCCCGTGTAGGGTGCGAGCCGGGTTCTGTGCACGCGTGGAGTCGAGCAGCTGTTCGAGTGTTTCGAGCAGGCCGGAGCAGACCACAGCCCATGCGCTCGGCGAGGCCACGGTGGCATTCTGCGAGGTCACCTGCTCGCACAAGCGCGCATCGTCGAGCGCCGCTCGGACCCGTTCAAACCCCTGGCGCCGCGCCTTGACGCCCTTGTTCCGGGTCACCTCGCCCAGCGCCGCACGCAGCTCGCTCCAGCCGCGCGCGCCCGCCATGGGCGGGCTGCGAGGTCAGCTTGACGCCTCTCTCGCAGCAGCGCTCCCGCCGCGCCGCGCCGCGCCGCGCCGCGCGCCGCGCCGCGCCCGCGCCCGCGCGCGTCCCCTGCGCATCTGCCGCCGTCTGCCTGTCGAGTCGGCGATCTCACCTCGACATCAGAATTTCAACATCGTGCACGAAACATTCAAATATTTCGTGCACGAAGTCGCCAAGGGGGGTATCCCGCGGGGGCCATCGTGCGCTTGGCTGCGCGTGATCGGCTGGCCGTGATGGCCCGACGGGGATCCCCCGAGGGGGGCGCCCCTGCGTGCCGCGGCGGTGCTAACGGACCGAGCGCTGCCCAGTGGTAGGGGCCCCTGCGGCCCACTGGGGCCCGGCCCCGACTCGGGTGATTCTTTTCGCCGGGGGGGCGCGCTCCGCGCGAGCGCCGGCGGCGTCAAACGGACGCGGCGCGAGCCCATCCGCCATCACTCTCAGACCAAACAGAAGCAGAAGGGCAAGTCGGGAGCTAGCCCAGGCCGCCGCCGGGTCGAAGCGCGCCGCGCGCCGCCGCCGCGGGCCGTGCCGTCGCAGCGCCCGCGCTGCCAGCGCCGACGGTCGCGGTCGTCGCGCGACACACGCGCGCGCCGCCGTCCGGGAGGGCGGGCGGGCTCGCGAGGCGGTTAGACACCGGAGCGCCGGCGGCGAGAGCGAGCAAGCAGCGGCTGCAGCCAGCAGCGGGAGAAGATGTCGGACGAGGACAAGGCCGCGGCGCGCGAGCGCCTGGCTATGGAAATGCAGATGCAGCAGATGCAGGCCGGCATTGAGCAGCAGCAGGCGTACATGGAACGCGCCATGGCCAAGAACGTGCTCAAGACGCTGCAGCACGTCGAGGACAAGATGGACGAGGACCTCAACAAGCTCAGCGCCATGGAGGACATGAAGGAGAGCGATCTGGAGGAGATGCGCGAGCGCCGGCTGCAGGCCATGCGCCGCCAGGCCAACAAGCGCGAAGAGTGGGCTGCCCTCGGTCACGGCGCGTACCGCGAGGTCAAGGGCGAGAAGGACTTCTTTAAGGATGTCAAGGGTAGCGAGCGCGTCGTCATCCATTTCTACCGTGGCTCCACGCGCAGCTGCGAGGTCCTCGACCGCCATCTGGGCGATCTCGCCCCCAAGCACATGGAGACGAAGTTCATCAAGGTCAACGCCGAGCAGAGCCCCTTCCTCGTCGAGCGCCTCAACATCTGGATGCTACCTTCTATCGTCATTGCGATCAATGGCAAGACGCAGCATACCATCCCGGGCCTGGACGAGTTTGGTGGCACCGAAGACTTTAGCACAGAGATGTGCGCTTTCGTGCTTGGCCGCCATGGCGCCATATTCCACGACGGCACGCCGCCCGAGGACCCGACTAGTTCCGAGAAGAAGGTCACGCGCTTCGAGAAGACGGAGAAGTCCATCCGTAGCAAGACCGCTAACCTCGACGAGGATGACGACTGGTGGGACTAAACAAGTGTAAATGACGAGGAAGGCAAAGCTGCCGTATCTATCGAGACCAGACGAGAATGGGAGATGAAGACAAGACGGCGATGAGTGGGTCCCGCTTTCTTTTCTTTTCTTTTCTCATGTGCGTGTGCGATTCATTCGACGACAAACGTCCGAACTCCGGCGCGCTCTTTGTGTTGGGGCCTTTCACGCTGCGTCTGGAATTTCCAAAAATTCTGATGTGTGTCGTGTTGCAGCCAGCTTGCCATCTTGAGACTGCTGCTGCTGTTGTTGTTGTTGCTGTTGTTGATGTTGATGTGATTGTTGCAGTTGCGGTGGCGGCGGTGGCGGTGGCGGTTGCTGCTGCTGCTACTGCTACTGCTGCTGTTGATGTTGATGTTATTGCTGCAGTTGCTTCTGCCCCCCCTGGTCCCCCTGCTCCTCCTGCTCCTGCAGTTCCTGCAGTTCCTCTTGCTGCTTACATCTGAGGTGCTGGTTTCCTTCTTGAGATTGCTTCTGTCGCTGCGACGACGGCTGCGACGACGGCTGCGACGACGGCTGCGACGACGGCTGCGACGACGGCTGCGACGACGGCTGCGACGACGGCTGCGACGACGGCTGCGACGACGGCTGCTGTGCGTCATCGTCCGGAGCGTGTGATGGCTGCTGCTGCACGTTGTCTTGAGGTTGGGAGGACTGTTGCTGAGTACCAGCCTGATGCACCTCCTCTGATTTTGTGGTCTTCTCTGCTTGGGGCTGCTCCTCTACCTGAGCGTCGTCCTCTTCTTCGGGGCGCGGCTCAACGTGTGAGCTCTCCGCCTTGTCATTGGCAGGCCGCTCATGCAGCATTCGTGCTTGATCTTGTCGCTCGTGCTGCTCGTCTGCTGCGGAAGGAATGTGTTGGCCCGCAACAGAAGCTCGCTCATGATTTTGGGCAAGGAAAAGTGGCTTGCCCGCAATAGAGGCGCGCAATGACGCTCGCTTGAGGTCGTCACGAAGACGATGTAGGCGCTCCTCAAAGAGATCGCCACGCGTAATTACCGGCCTGCGGTTCGTGCTCGGCAAGAGTGGACTGCTCTCCATAATAGTTTCGTCGGATTCGACACCGGGTACGAAGCGGGCAGCGACACGATTCGCCTTGAGCTTGGCACGGTCCCAGGTCTCAACGAGAGACTTGGGGAGCTCGGGCGCGTTGCGGCGGGCGATGATGCGCGGGTGGTCCATCTCATGGCCCAGGACGAAGACCTTGCGCAGGCCTTGGTCACGCACGCGGCTCGTCACGAGCGGGCTGCGCGTGCGCTTGAGATCGTCGGGCATGCGGAAGCGCTTGTCGAAGGTATAGCCAATGCGGCGGCGGAGGCGCTGAATCGTGGATGGCTCCTTCATGGAGCGCACGCGCTCGCGCGTCTCGGCGTGCGCGTCGAAGTTGATGTCGGTCATGAGGGCTGCCGTGAAGCCGCGGCGCAAGGTTTGCGCACGGTCGAGCCGCTCCAGTTCCATGCCCTCCTTCTCGCAGAGATTGGCGAAGATGCGCTGACGGAGGGCGCGTGCGTCGAGGTCGGCGCCCTCGCAACGAGCGCAGACGCCGAAGCGCCAATTGAGGATGCAGGCGCAGAAGAAGAGCTCGTGCTGCTTGCTCGCGTGGCTGTCCAGGTTCGGCTTGGGCGAGAGCGCGCCTGGTGCGTAGGCCTCGACGGTCCACAGCGGTCCGACGCGCGCCCTCAGGCGGCGCTCGTGGCTGCCAGTGCCAATCTCTGCGTCGGTCTCGTCGCTGTCGTTGTGCGCCCTGCCCGTGCGCTTCTCCGCAACGCCGGCGAGCTCCCTGCGCCTGCGCGCCCTGCGCCTGCCTTGAGCATCGCGTTCCTCCTCGCCGAGCGCCTGCCTCAGCACGAGCTCCAGATGCGCCCTGGTCTGCTCGTGCTCGCGCAGCTCAGTCCTGCCGGCGAAGCCCCGCACGCAGACCCAGCACTCGAGCTGCCTCGGCGCCATGCGTTCTCTGCGGCACCGCTGCCGAGGCCGCTGCGCGCTCCTGCTGTGCGCGATTCCGCGCGCTCACGCTGCCAGTGCAGGCCGCTCTGCCAGTGCCCCTCCTTGCACGGCACAGAACAGCGCAATCGCCAGCGCAGGGGCGCGTGGCGCTCGCTGCCCGTGGCCCTGGCGCGGGCCACGGCGGCCTCGTACGCCGCCGCCGCGGTGCCAGGCCGCAGCGCCGACTGCGCAGCCGGGCGCAGCCGGCACTGCAGTGGGTTCCCAGTTCCTCGTCTCGGCGAGCAGAGTCGTTGGCATCGGCGACACTGTTGTCGACTCCTGGCCGCGTCATCTCCGGCGCTGCAGTGGTGCAGTGGCACTGCAGCCTCTCCGAGTCCGAGGAAGCAAGCTCGCGCCGCGAGCCTCGAGGCTCGGGCGCGACCGTGACACTGCACGGACTCTGACTCACTCTGACTTTGGCTCGAGACGCGGCCTACTAGGCCTACTACTGCTCAGACTCGGCCGGAGGCGAAGGGCCGCACTGCAGCACAGCAACTGGCAAGTCGAGCGTTCGCCGTCCAAGCCGGCGGCGCCGGCCGCGCAAGTGAGGTTCTAAAAGCTAAAGTTGCGCGCGGCGTCCACTGCAGTCTCTGGTCAGGGAGCTGGCCGCTTGGCCCGCTTCAGGCTGACGACCGTCACGGTGTGAGCAGTGAAGCAGAAGCAGAATCCCGTCCTCCCCCTTCCCCCTCTCTCCCTCCCTCTCTGCGGTCTTACGCCGCGCGGCGGCGGGCCGGACGGCCGGCGCGGCGGCAGCGGCGACGCGCGGGCGGAGGCGGCGGCGGCGGCGGCGGGGCGAGGCGCGGCTCCGGCGGGATGGGCTGCACGGGGTCGCGACTGACGAAGAAGGCGGGCGATGCCGCGCTCAGCGGCGGCGAGGGCGGCGAGCGACGCCAGGATGAAGAGGTGCGGAGGCGCAAGGTGCGGTCCGGGTCGCTCACGGGAGAGGCGATGTTCCAGAGGGACATGACGACCTTGAACGAGGCCATGGTGCAGCTGCACCTGAACGAGGACATCCGCAAGGTGTACGAGGGACTGCAGACCGCCAAGCGCAAGAAGTCCAGTCGCGACGCCCAGGGCGGCGCCGAGGAGGGCTGGCTCGGGTCCGGGAACTGGGGCACGGTGCGCGTGGTGAAGCGGCGCGACGACCAGCGCAAGTTCGCGTGCAAGATCCTCCGCTTGTCCAAGAACATGTCGTCGCACCGCCGCCAGGAGCTGCTCGACGAGATTCTCGTGCTGTCCAAGCTCGACCACCCGCACATCGCCAAGCTCTATGAGACCTACGAGGAGGAGGGCCTTAATCTCTACCTCATCATGGAGTTGCTCGAGGGCGGCGAGCTCTTCAAGCGCCTCACCGTGGACTCCAAGAAGGGCCGCTTCACCGAGGCCGACGCGCGAAATACCACGCGCCAGATGGTGAGCGCGATCGCCTATCTGCACTCGCGCGGCATCGTGCACCGCGACCTCAAGCTCGAAAACTTCGTGTACCGCGAGCAGGGCGGCTCCGATCTTGTGCTCATCGACTTCGGGCTCTCCGTCAAGTACAAATCCTCGGGTCACTCCTCCACGGACCAGATGCACGACATCGTCGGCTCCTCGTACTACATCGCGCCCGAGGTCCTTAAAAAGAACTATGGAGTCGAATGCGACATGTGGTCGCTCGGTGTCATCGTCTACATGCTGCTCTCCGGCACGCCGCCCTTCAAGGGCGAGACCGAGCAGAAGATCATGGCCTCGGCGCTGCGCGGCGTCTACTCCATGAATCGCCCGGTCTGGCGCACGCTCTCCGAGGAAGCCAAGGACTTTGTACGCCAGTGCCTCATCATCAATGTGAAGCGCCGCATGACGGCGCGCCAGGCGCTCGACCACCCGTGGTTCAAGCTCGATCTCTCCTCGGACGCCTCCGACTCCGAGGCCATCAGCTCCATGTCTTCCAACGACTCTGCCTCCATCGTAGATGACGGCATCATCCAGAGCCTGCGTCAGTACTCGCACCAGGCCAGCTTCACGCGCATCGCGCTCCAGGCTGTGTCCTACGAGCTCTCGCACGATGACATCAAAGACCTGGAGAGCGCCTTCAAGATCCTGGACAAGGACGGCGACGGCTACATCACGTCCGAGGAGCTCGCGCAGCAGCTCACCAGCCACCACAAGCTCTCCGACTCGGAATGTCACCGAATCTTCAACGCCATGGACTTTGACCGCACTGGCAAGGTCCACTTCACCGAATTTGTCGCCGCTGCGCTCAGCATCAGCTTTGACCACGACGAGACCGTCATTCGCCACGCCTTCTCCCGCCTCGACATGGACAATGACGGTCTCGTCGACGTGGACCAGCTGCGCACCATGTACGTCTCGCACCTCGAGGAGGACGAAGGCCAGTATGCGTCCAAGGTCCTTGATGAGGTCATCCGCCGCAACAGCTCGCTCGGCCTGCAGGGGAAGATCACCGTCAAGGACTTCATGGCTATTATGCGAGAGGGCCACGAGGAGGAGATCCGCAAGATGCCTTCCACGGCGCTTGACGTCGACGACCTCGACGGCCTCTCGCTGGCCTCGGAGGGCGTGGATCATGCCGACGTAGACGACTCGCTCGCCGTCGCAACCGACGCTCCGTCTACGGGCGAGAAGCTCGGCAACGGCGAGGCGGCCGACGCAAAGACCGAGGACCCCGCAGCTGCGAACCCACAAACCGCAGACTCTACCGATCCGGCCGCGGCAGGCGGCGCCGGTGCCGGCGGCAGCGGCAGCAGCGACGACCAAAGCACTGTCAACAGCGGCGGCGGCGGCGGCGGCGGCGGCGGCAGCGGCGGCAGCAGCAGCAGCTTAAACGAGAAGCCAGGCGATGCGCCGAGGCGCACCGAGAGCATCGACCCGGAGCGCGCGCCGACCATCATCGACAGCAGCGCCTCGCCCACCATGTGATGGTCGCGAGCTTTCTCTCGGTTGAGCGTGGCCCCTGTTTTCTTTTTCCTTCCCTGACTTGATGATGATGTGAGCTTACCTTTTCTTAGATGCGGCGCGCGGCCGCGCCTGCTCTCCCCGCTCCACCTCATGGTCGTCGCGCTCCTTTTGCGTCCGAGCGTACAAACTCCTCACCTCACTGTCAACCTGGGGGTGGCCGGGCGCCATGTTCAAATTTTCGAAAAAACCGATGCTGCCCGTGCCTGCGGCTGACCGTGCTCCAATTCGAACTTCAAACCTCGATCAGCTTGGCCTAGCCTTGGGCGAGGACCTCCAGCGCTGCAGAGAGCTTGCACAGGGCGTGCAGGTCTTCCCTACGGCCGTGGCCCCATCCCTTCAGGTGCACGTGGAAACAGGCACACAGGCACGCTCGCACGTACGCCGATGCAGCACGGGGACGAAGCTGCCTCCAAGCGCTCGCGCGAGGAGAGCAGCGCCAAAGAAGACCAAGGCATACCGGTTCAGAAGCGAGCAAAGGAGGTTGGGCCGAGCTCCATGGCCGCGTCTGGGCCCAATCAGGAGGAGCTCCGCAAGCAGCTGCTGGAGTTGCTCGCACGAAAGTCCAGCGAGGCGCCGACGCCCGAAGCACACACCGGCTCGCCCACGCGCGCCCAAGGAGGGCTCGGCTCCGCCTCACAGGCGCCCGCTGTGAGCAAGCCCGCGTCCTTGACCTCGCCAGATGGGCTCGCGCACGGCAGCACCGCCGCATTCACAACTCCGAGTGCGCCAGCTCGTGCGAAACTCATCTCGCAAACAGCATCCTCCCCCTCGTCCTTTTCGACCTCGTCGCCCCCGGAGCCGGAACGCCCTCTGGATCAGCACCCCACGCTCGACGCGAGTGAGCCTGTAAGCATTGCAGACCTGCTCCAGTTGGCCAAGTCCGCGCAGGGGAAGCAGCTCACCGTTGTGGGATCGGACGGCACGGCCGTGGACCTGCCCGTGGTCCTGGCGACGACCAAGTCCGCGATCATGGCGACGGCGGTTGCGCAAGGCAAGGCTCGCGTGCACAGTCAAAAGCAGTGCGTCAATCAGGACACGCTCCAGATGGTGCACGCACACGTGCACGGGCAGGCGGTCTCGTGCGAAACGTACGCTGAGGCCGCGCAGCTCGCGCTGGCGGCTCAGGCGCTGGGCATGCACTTTTTGTGCAAGACGGCGCTCGGCCGGCTCCGAGTTCTTCTCTCGCCGGCTGTGGCGCTCGACGCTTACGCCACCACCAAGGAGGTAGGCAGCGCCGAGGAGATGGAGCGCGTCGAGGATTTCGTCGTGCGCCACCTGGCCCGCGTCGCACAGACCTCTGCCTGGGCCAAGCTCGACCTGGGCCAGGTCGCCCTGTGGCTGCGCAAGGCCGAGGCTGCGTTCACCCCGGCAATTACCTTGCTCCGGTCGCTCGTGAACTGGGTCTGCAACGCAGAGGCCGCGGCCGACGCCGTCGACACCGCGGACTTGGAGCGCATCGCCGCCAGTCTGCACGTTGGCATGGATGAGCGCGAGGGTGCGCTGCGGATGGTGCGCGAGGCCGCCGCGGCCTACGACGTCTCGCCCGTCATCGCGCGTCTTCTCCGGGCGGTGCAGCGCGCCATCACGCGGGACCACGGCGCCCTGGGTGCGCTCATGGAGGCGGCCATGAAGCAATCCCGCGAGTCGGCCCTCACCTCCAAGGCGTGGGAGCGCGTTGGTACGCTCGCCATGCCGATGCGTGACCTCGGTCTCGCCTCGTACGAGAACTGCTATTTTGCTTTCGGGGGTGAGCCGCAGAACGTGCACCGGGATGCCAGCCTCCGGCCGCGCCTCCAGATGCACGAGATCTTCTCCTCGTTCGTGCAGCGCGATGCGTTAGCGCCCGCTCCCGCACCCGTGGAGAGAGCGCGGCAGCAGCCGCCAGCCGCGACAGCTGGCCTGCAGTCTGCACAGGCCGCGTGCGGCTCCCATGAACGGCACATTGCCGAGAGCGCGATCGCAGTGGCGGACAAGCATCTCGCGGCCGTTGTGGGCGGCTACGATGTCACTGGTCAGTTCATGCTCACGGCCGCGTCCGTTTTCAACATGCGGACCAAGGTCTGGTATGCACTCCCGGCGCTCCCGGCTCCGCGCGCCGGCGCGTGCGCTGCCTGGGTCCGCCTCCGAGCCGGCTCAGGCTCGCACGCCAAGTATGTGCTCATTGTGGCAGGCGGGTCCTCCTCCATTCACGCACCGCTCGGCTCGGTGCTCGCGCTGCCCTTCACGCAAAAGCCATCCGGCACGGGCAGCGTCTGGGCCTGCGGCTCGCGCTGGTTCCAGAGCGCCAGTCTGCGCGAGCCGCGCATGTGGGCAGGTACCTGCGCCCTCGACGAGCGCACGGTCATCATCGCTGGCGGCAAGTCGCGCACGGGCGCCACGCTCGCGTCTGTCGAGACGCTTCACCTTCCCGAGAGCACCTGCTCCATGTCACGCTTCGTCGCCCTGCAGTGGACATCGCTGCTGCCGGATCTTCCACGGCCGCGGTCCTGCATGGGTGTTTTCGGCATCCGAGCTCCGGACAACACCTTTCGAGTAGTGGTCGTTGGAGGGCGCGATGCGGCCGACGCGGACCTCGCAAGCGTCCTGCAGCTCTGCCTCGGCGCTCGCTCGCTCAACTCGAATGCACTCACGAAACGCGCGGAGTTGTCCTCGTCCTCGTCCTCGTCCTCGTCCTCGTCTTCGACGTCACCAGCGCCACAGGATCAACGCGCATTGCGGTGGAGGCTCGTCGCACAAACCCTTCCATCGCCCCGAAGTGACTTTGGCTACGCGCTAGCCGACGCTGGCACGGAGCACTGCATTCTTGTGGCAGGTGGTGCCACGGATGGCATGTTGCAGGACTCTGTGCTCTCGCTCTCCATCGACTTTCGCTTCGCAACAGCGCAGCCGGCCGACTGATGCCACAACGCGAAGCTCTGAGGTAGTATGTAAGAAGTAACGTAAGTATGCAATGCACAAAAGCACCTGGCAGAATGCCAAAGTGCGATGCGCGAAGGCACTAGCAAGCTGACTTGTCCGGTCCGCTTCCAGCATCTACTACCCCTGAGCCTGTCTGAGGCTGCCCGCGGCTCCCGCCCGAGGGCGCCCGAGGGCGTCCGAGGTTGCCCGAGAGCGGCCGAGAGCGAACTCAGAGTCAGTGCCAGTGCCAGAACCTCTTGGTGCACACCCCACCGTGAGTCAACAGCTTGGCAGTGACTGCAGTGGTGTGAGAGAGAAAAGCGAGCCACTCACTCCGAGTCTGGGTCAGGATTTGAGTTGCGAGTAGACGTGGCGCCAGCACGCGGCGCACGGCGCGCGCGCGCGCGCGCGCTTACACACGTACAAGGGCTGCTCCCAGCGGGCGCTCCTGCTGCGGCGCGCTGGGCCAACGCCACAGGGCTGATGGAGGCCGCAGGGCCGACGGACGCGACCGAACCGTGCGCTGGCCATCATCATGAGGAAGCCTTCTCGGCATCCCCGTCGGTTGACGACGACAACAAGCACGCCGACATGGATGAGGCCATGGCCACTACAGAGCGCACGGAGGGCGAAGAGCCCGCCACCAAGGCCGCACACCGACCCGCACGAAGAAAAGGCGCTGGGAAGCGCGCCGTTCGACGCCCGAAGGCCAAGACCTCGAACTCGCTCGTCGAGGGGCTCACCCGTCTTCACGAAGAGGGCGGCTTCTACATGGACAAGATCCGCCACGAGCTGGCTCTGCGCGAGCGGCTCAAGGAGGAGTATTACAGTGCGCGGAGTGGCGAGACCCTCCTGCGCCGCGAGCTGCGAGAGGTACGTGGCGGGGGCAGCATGCTAGCGCGGCTCCAGACGCGCATTCAGCAGCTCGAGCGTCGCATTGCGGTCTCGGAGAAGCGGCGCGATGAGCTGCGCGGTATCTACGACAAGATGCGCTCTGAGGTCAATGAGTGCCGCCGCGAGACACTTGTGCTGGACGCTCGTCATGCAGAGCTGAGCCGCGAGGCGGCGGAGAAAAAGTTGCGGCTCGCGCAGCTGGCGAGCCAGTCGCGCAACGCATTCCGGGAGCACCAAGAGGCGGCGGAGGCGATCACTCAGCTCAAAAAGCGGCACGAGGACGCTGCTGCAGAGTTCGAGCGCGAGTGGGAGGCGCTGACGATGGTGATGCGCGCCAAGGAGGCAAGGTACAAGATGGAGTTTGCGCAGCTGCGCGTCGGCACCGCGAGCACCTCGCGCGATATGGAGTCCTCCATTTTGCGCAACATGCAGAAGAACAAGGAGCGCATCAAGCTCGCGGTCGTGGCAGGCAATTGGGCGACCGCTCGCACGCGTATCGCCACACATGTGTACAACGACAAGGTCCATACCTTTGACCAGGCCTTTGGCAAGGTGCAGCGCATGACGGGCGCCTCGAACCTTGAGGACCTGGCGGAGATCATGGCAGCGGCTGAAGACAAGAACTATCGTGCCTTTCAGCACCTTGCTGCGCTCAACACGGAAATGACCTCGCTCGAGGCCGTCGTGGCGGCCGTACAGGGCCAGCTCGAGGAAGCGCGCAGCCAGACGAGCATCTATTCTGCCTTCAAGCGACACGTCATCCAGAACTTGCAGCAGCAGGCGGATGTGATCACCGAGGAGGTGCGTGGGTTAGAGGCCACATCGGACGACCTGGGCCGCTCGCTGGCCGACTTCAAGCCGCTCGTGCGCGAGATCTTCGACCTGGCGCGCTGCGACTCACTGCCCCTCCCTGCAGGCTACGAAGCAGACGCCATGACGGATGGAGAGATGCTTCACTGCCTGGGTGTCATTGAGCTGCGCGTCAGCGAGATTCTGCACGTGTTTACTCAGGTCGCCACGGTGGCCCGAGAGCGCGTCAAGCATCTCGACACCTATCAGACCTTCCACTCTGTCGTCAACAGCAGCGACCGCGACCCCAAGGCGGCGACTTTGCGCGCCGTGCCGGCGCTCGCAGGCCCGCGTCGACCCCGCACCGGGGGCTACCTACGTATTGTGCCGCCCAAGGTGGACGACCACGACGTCGAGGAGGTTGACCCCAATGACCCATTTCAGGACCAGGTCGACGTGCATCGCCCATGGCATCGAGACGCGGATGTGCGGCGGTGAGGACTATTCAATAGGTTCACGGTTTTTGCCTAAGCTCAAAGTTAACTTGGCCACCATGGTGGTAGGCCAAGTTGCATGTCAGTTGCTTCCCTCCTTGGCGGCAGCGCTGTCCTTGCGAGCCTTCTTGGCCTTTTGCGCAGCGGCCTCGCGCTCGAGGCGCTCCTCCTCAACGAGCGGCGCCAAGAAAGCGTTGGTGGCGTCCTTGGCGCGCACGAGAAAGTCCGCGAGTGGCTCGAAGGCTGGGCTCGGCGTGGGGCCCGGAAGCGGGCCGTGGTCGTGCTTGCCGTGGAAGCCGGTGGAGAAGGCCTCGTCCTCGGTAACCTTCACCTCGTCGTCCGCTGGCCTCTCCGCGGCGTCGCCCGGCGCCGCGGCTGCGTCGCCCGCCTTGACCACGTGCACCTCCTTGCCGTCCACCAAGAAGCGCAGCTCCATGATGCTGCGCTGGGGTGTCGAGTAACGCAGCGGCGCAGCGCAGTGCGGCACACTGCGGAGCGGTGAGGCGCGGCGCGACGCGGCGCGGCGCGGCGGGGGCCCCCCCCCCCCCCCGCGCCCGCAACCGCACGCAGCGACAGGGCTACGCGAGGTCAGCGCCCTCGAGCTCGGGAGCTCGCGCTAGGGCCAAGCGGCCTAATTGCGAGGTGTCCGGTCATAGGTCCCTTGCGGTCCGAGTCCGAGTTCGAGTTCGACGTCGAGGTCGAGTCCGGGCCGACCGGGCGCGCACGCGCGCGCGCGGCGCTGGCACGATTCGGAGCTCGAGCGCGGCGCAAGCCCTGACCAAGGTCGCGCGCGACCGTCGTGCCCGCTCTTTCAGGTTGCATTGCAGTCCGTGGAACCTGCTGCGCGAGTACAAGAGCTGCGTGCAGAGAGCGCCAAGTTGAAGTCGCGCGGCCGCCGTCGCGAGACGATGCAGTGCGCGGATGTGGCAGGACCGCGATTCATCGATTGCGATGGCGAGGAGGTGCGCTTCGCGCGGCTGGTGACGGACCCTGATGCCGGCGTCACACTGACGCCGCTCGTGACGCGAGAGGTGCTGCTGGAGATGCTGCGCGACCGCGACCTGGGCAGGGTCGATCTCTCGGACATGTCGTGGATCGACGCGGATACGCTCAAAGACATGGCGCCACGCTGCGCGAGCGTGCAGGAGCTCTGCCTCGACAGGTGCGCGGCCGTGGACGACGACTGCTTGGCTCGCCTCGCGTTCCACGCGGGCGGGGAGCTCCGCGCGCTTAGGATACGCGGCTGTCCACAGGTCACCTTGCAGGGCGTGTTGCGCGTACTGGCGTGCGGCGCGCGACTTGAGGAACTCGACTTGAGCCGAAATCCGAGCATCTTTAGCCTGCCGGACCGCTGCGAGGACGACGACCTGCTCGCGCTCTTCCGGGCGAGCCTACCGCCCATGCTGCGCGAAGCGATCGCGCTCAACACTTTGCACTCGCGTCGTAATTTGGAGGCAGAGTTTGAACGTGCCCTGCAGGGCGTCGCGGACCTTTTGGGCAGCGTCGCAACGCAGCTGCACACGCTGCGGCTGGGCGGTGTGCGGGGCGTCTCGGATCGCTTTCTTGCGATGCTTCCGCCAACTCTAAGGCTTCGGGAGGTGAATCTGAGCGGGTGCGCGAGCGTGCACGACCAGGGCGTGGCGGCTCTCGTGAAGCGCTGCCCGGGGCTCCAGGCGCTGGACCTGTCGTGGAATCCATCTCTGGGCGACGAGGCGCTCAAGGCACTGGCCCGCGAGGCCCCGCCCTTGACACACCTCTCGCTCGCGGGCTGCTCGGCCGTGACGGACGGCGGTTTGCTGGCCGTGGCGGCCTCGGTGGGCGGCACGTTGCGGGAGCTGGACCTGGCGAGCTGCCGCTCCGTCACGGCCGCCGCGCTCGCGCAGCTACCCGAGTTGTGCCCTGCGTTGGAAAACCTCAGTCTGAACGGTCTGGACACGCTCGACAAGGTGACCTTTGCGAAGATCACGGCCGCGCCGGCGCTGCGCACCATCCATGTGGAGGGTTGCTTTGCGAATTTGCCTCGGTCCGTGTTGGAGGATGCCGCGGAGCGCCGGCCGGGGCTCGCCATTCTCCGGCGGCGCGATGCGCCTGTCGGCATTATCAATGGTGGCGGGCTCATGCCACACTGGAAGCCCTTGCCGGCGAGCCAGCAGCTCAAGGCCGTGGCCAAGGACGCAAAGGGCTCATCGTCGAAGGGCGGCGACAAGAAGAATGGTGGTGGTGGCAAGAAGAAGAAGAAGAAGAAGTAAGTTAGCATGTATGAAGTCTTAGAACTGGATCACATAAGCCCCCAGCACAGCCCCAGCGTCGCTGGGCATAACCGAGTGCGTGGCGCTGGCATGAAATGTACACACAATGCAAGGCTGCCGACTCGAGCAATCGGTGAGCGGAGACTGCCCCGTTCTCCACTCTGGTGCTACCCGCCGGTATCTCTCGCAAACTAGGTCGCGGCCCCCTTTTCATGAGGGCCCGTGGCCGACGTCGGACATTGCGTCACTCGCGTCGCCTTCTCTTCTCCTCTTAGCGCCTGGCGGCATGCTTACGAAAGTGGCCTCACGGCTCTGGCCGCCGTCCGACATGGCGTCCGACTCTCGCTGCCGCTTGGTAGCTTGAGCTCCGCCCAAGAGCCCGTACATGCCACGGTCGCGGTGCTTTTCCAGCTGCTGCGCCACATGCGAGGCGGCGCCAGCCATGGTGCCAGATGCAAGCGCTGTTGATGAGATAGACGATGAAGACGAAGACGAAGAAGACGACGACGATGATGATGAGGAGGAGGAGGGGAAGGAGGAGGCTGTCACAGGCGCGGTTGGCACCTTCCAGGTGTTGAGGTCTTCGCTATCGTCGGCGTGGGAGAGGACGGAGGTCTGTGGCGAAGAGTGGGGCGTCTGCGAGCTTGCCGGGTGCGCCCAGCGTGGCTGTGCGCCGTCGAGACGCGTGCCCACAAGGCCGCGGCCACCCTGGAAGCCTACGGGCGCGGCGTGCGGGCGCTCAGCATGGCGCTGTCGGAGCATGCGCTCTGCATGCAGCCTCCTAAGCACGCTATTCCAATTCGCGTACTCGGCGGCGACCTCGCGGCCCGGGTCCGTGTTCATAGCCCAGGCTGTGGCTGGCTCGCCCAGCACAGGGCTCTCCATGCGCATCTTCTTTACGCCTGAGTCCGCGCCGAGCATGTCCTGCGATTCGCGTACGAGGCCGCTGCGCCCGCGCTCCGCCTCCTCCTCCTCCAGCGGGAGCGCCCGCTTGCTGCCCATGGCTGGCGCTCCTGTCGTGCCTGGAGTTGGCTCGTCGCGGGACCGGGAGACGAGACTGCGTGCGTCAGGACGCCTGCCCGCCTCTGCGCGCGCGCAGTTGGAGACGGGCGCCGGGACGGCCCGTCTGCCTCGCTGCTTCGCGCCGCGCGATTCGCTGCACTCCGCTCCACTTCACTTCAGCCACTTCTCGTTGCTCCGTTCCGCGCCGGCCGCTACGGCGGTCCGCGCGCGAAGCCGCCGCCGCCGCCGCCGCCGCCGCCGCCGCCGCCGCCGCCGCCGCCGCCACCGCCGCC